>JAUTBQ010152886.1:0-13745 GCA_032361185.1 Lepetodrilus ovalis | reverse complement strand
TCTTTATGTTCTGAGTTGTCTTCAACAATCATTTTATGAGCCAAGAGTAAAATAGCATCACCAATATATTCGTGATTATAGTTAAAAGTTTCAGAAGCATAATGAGTAGGGTAGAGTGTTATGTAATATGCTAAATCTTCTTTTTTTGTACAATGTCCAGGAAATAGAGTTCTATACTGGTGTAAGAAGTCACTGTTGTTAAGTATTAAACCATTATCAGAACGATATTTTAAAGCTGGTTCTACTGTTAACTCATTTCCAAGTTCTTCTACAACATCAGATATTTTTTCTACTCCAGTAACTACAAGATTATTGACTCTAAATAGTAAATCTTCTTCTGGATAAGAGAAGTCAGAGTTTTTCTCTTTTATTAATTTAAGTACATCTACTAATGGGGTGTCATTGTCAAGTGTAAATGTAAAGTTTTTATAATAAGGTAGGTAGTCAGTTTTAGAGTTAAAGAAAAAAGCTCTAACAGTTATTTCTAATAAGTTTTCAAATGGCATGGTTACATACTCCTGTCAAAATTATAATTTTATTAATATAGCTTTCTTATGATTAAAATAGAGAGTAACCATATAAAAACTATTAGTAAAAGTTTTTATATGTGTAATTCTTATACCACATCAACTTCAGAGAAGAGATTTTTACTTATCTTTTTCTCATGGTTATCTGCCATGTTTTCAAGTGACTGTGCTACCTCAGGGTTTTGTTTTAGTAGCTTTTGCATCGCTTCAATCTCTATAGCTATAACCTCTATATCAGATAAGGCACAAACGGTTACCAAACTTGGCTCTTTACGCACAAGTGATGCTAGTCCAAATAGGTCTCCTCTTTTTAATCTTGCTTCATGTAGTATCTTTTTATTTTTATTTATGATGTGTTCTTTGGCAACACCATCTAAAATAAGATAAATATCTTTAGATAATAAGCCCTTTTGTAATAGACATTCACCT
Organism: Lepetodrilus ovalis; assembly: GCA_032361185.1. Lineage (NCBI taxonomy): Eukaryota > Metazoa > Mollusca > Gastropoda > Lepetellida > Lepetodrilidae > Lepetodrilus > Lepetodrilus ovalis. Next base: position 12,789 of record JAUTBQ010152886.1, on the reverse strand, counting down.
ACACCAAAATCATGAACTTTACAATGTTTAGAGAGTTCTAAAAGTTCATCATCTGCTACAGAAAATACTCTTGACTCTTTTAGTAATTGTAAAATTTCTTTAGGTGTTGTCTCTTGTTCGGCAGCTTCAAGTCCGTCAAAATTGTACACTTCATGTGCTCTGGTAGGGAAGGTGATACCATGACGTTTATTTGCATACCAAATACGGGTAATAAAGTCATTGTGAATCGCTGCAACTTGCCCATAATCCTCTATGAAGTATCTAATTTTATAGTGAATAGAAAATTCATCATAAGAGATAAGTGCTACATGTGGTGCAGGCTCTTTTAATATACCTTTTGTCTCATAAGCAGCTTCAAGAAGAACCTCTTTTACTTTGTTTGGTGGATCATCAAAAGAGATGTCAAATCCTACTTGTTCTCTGTGAATGGGTGTGGGTCTTGAGTAGTTTCTAAAACGTTCTTTAGCTATAACTGAGTTTGGAACAACCACTGAATCGCCATCAAAATCAATAAGTGTTACGGCTCTCCAATCTAAGCTCTCAACTTGTCCATCCATGTCTCCAGCTCGTATCCAGTCACCTACGGTAAAAGGTTTAGATGAGAGTAGGGCAAGACCAGAAAAAAGTCCTCCTAGAACATCTTGTAGTGCAAGACCTAAGACAACAGAACCAACTCCCAGTGCAGCAAGTAGTCGTCCAAGGTCGGCTCCCCATACATTAGAAGCAATAATAGCTGCACCTAGAAGAACTAGAAATGTTCTTGAAAAGTCTACGAGCAGTTTAGGAATTCTACTGCGTACATGAGAAGGAAGAACCTCTGAAAAAATTAATGTGTTAAAAAACTTTAACGCAGAGTGAATAAGAACCAACCAAAATAGAGTTGCTACTATTTTTAGTAGCAGTGAATCAGGACCTAGTTTAATGATTTTACTAAGAATAAGATAAACAGCTAGGTTCGGTAGCAATATATTACGTATGTTGTAAACAACAGGTATAAATTCTGACTCCTTTTTTTCTAAGTAAAGAAGAAGCTCTCCAGCAATAATTATTGCCATTGGCAGACCGAAAATAATTAAAATACCCCATGTTCTCCATGCATCTGGTAAGGTTGCAAGTAAATCACCCATCTTTAACTCTCTTTACTATTAGGATTGGTGCTGAAGGTCTCTTCACTTCCTCCCTCACAGACTATATAGTCGTCTTGATTTGTTAGTTGTTCATAAACTGACTTACTAACTCTTAAAGTACCTAATTTCGCTTCATGAGAGATACGGTTAGCGTCATTGACTGCTTCTCCCCAAATATCATAAACAAATTTGTATTTTCCAACGATTCCTGCCATAACTTCTCCTGAATCAATACCAATTGTTAGAGAGAGTGATGTTTCATGTTTTACATTGAAGTGTTCGATAACGGAGAACATTTCATGAGCATACTCTACGAGTTTTCTCGCATAATCTAAACGAGGAGTAATTAATCCACTTGCAGCCATGTATGAGTCTCCAATGGTGGTGATTTTTTCTACACCTAACTTTTGTGCTTTATCATCAAATTCATTAATAATCTCATTTAAAAGTTCAATTGACTCTTTAGCTTCAAGGTTTTGAGATAGATGGTCAAACCCTTGAAGTATAGAGAAGAGTATAGCAACATTTGGAATAGACTCAGCAATATTTTTTTCACCATTTTTCACTCTTGTAGCGATAGTTTGAGGTAAAATATTAAGCAATAATTCATTATTTTCTTTTGATTTTGTTTCAAGTTCTGTAGTTTGTTCATTGATTGTTTCTATCATTTTGTCTATATTGTCAGACAACTCACCAAACTCATCATCTCTGTGTAAATTAATTTTCTTTTTGGATTTATTATTAATAATCTCTTTAACACCTTTTGACATGGTGGTAAGTGGAGCAAGAAATGTATATGCCAACCAAATAGCATAAAATGTGATAAGTGTCGCTAAGATAGTAGATGATATAAGAAGTGCATTTTGAAACTCTTTGATAGGTTGTTCAGCCTCTTCAATCTCTTTTTCAGCAATAATTGACCAGTTAAGTCCTTCTATTTTTAAAGGTGCATAAGCAGAGAGTACTTTTTTACCTAAATAGTTACGGGTAATAATGGTTCCACTCTCACCTTCTGTTGCTAATTTGACTGATTCACTGGTTACTTTTTGTCCCAGTACAGTACTTTTTATTTTTGAAATAATCTCTTTTCTATGCTCTTTCAAATCAGTTTTATCTATTAATTCTCTATATTTATCAGGAGTTTCAATAATGGCACGAGCATCTGAACGCATTTGATAGTCACGTCCTACTAAGTATACTTCACCTGTTTTTCCTAATCCTTGTTTTTCCCAGTTATTATGACCAGTAGTGATGGCATTTATCTTTTTCCCAGATATCTGTGTTGCTAAGACACCAATAAACTCATTTTTATCATAAATAGGAACAGCAAAGAAAGCTTGAGGTGTGTTGTACGATGGTTTATAATTTTTAAAATCAGATACACTTACAATACCTTTTTCAGGATTGTTAATGACTCCTCTAACTATTTTAGCCAACGAACTTTGAGCATAGGGCCCATTTAGTAAATCAGTTCCAAAATCAGTCTCTTTATAAACTGAATAAATAACATGACCATTTTTTGGATCAATTAAAATAAGGTCATAGAAACCTTGGTTTTTGATAATTTCACGTAGTGCTAAATGGTATTTATTATGTATTTCAGAATAGTAACTTTTATCTTCAGCTTGACTAAGTAAATCTTTTTTTCCTACTTTAGAAGGATTATTTACTATATAGTTATATTGTAAATATTGAGATACAGTTTTTTTAGGTTTTAGTGATGTAAAGCTAAATTCCTCAAGAGAGTTTTTGTTCAATTTTGGAATAAACTCACTCTTATAAAATTCTTTAAGTGTTTCACTGTTATTTTTGTCAATAGATACATTATAGGTATCAAGTAGGTTGAACCCAGCTTTAAACTGTTTCATAGCATCAATAATTGTATGCTCAGAAGAGAAGGTTTTCATGAGTGCTCGACTCTCAGAAAAATATCCCTCTAGTTGTTCTGTTCTGGCTGATTTTACAGATGTTAAATGGTCATACATACTCTTTTTTAGAGAACTTTTACCATGGTTTAATCCTTGAAAACCTATTACTGCTATACATACTACTGCTATTCCAAGTATCATCATTAGAAATTTTGATTTAATACTTACTTTATGAAATAGTTTAATATTCCCTTTTCTCATTATTTATTCTCTCCTCATTTTTGATAATTCAGTTCCAATTTGTTGTGGACTTAGTGCTAACCCACCAGTTTGTATAACGATGGTCTGACCCTCATATGAGAGTAGAAACTTACAAAACTCATAAAACATTTTGGGAATTGGTTGACTTGGTGGTACATCCAGATAGATATAGAAAAATCTAGTTAATGGATAAGTTCCATTTTTAATCTCTTTGGTACATGGTTTATATGTTGGGAAGTTTGCTCTTTTAGCAACTGAAAGGGTTTTAACTTTAAAGTTGTTAATACCCACACTTCCAAAACCAATACCATCTTCATCATTTGCTAGAGCATCTAATAGTTGTGTTGTGGTGGTATACTCTTCACTTTTAACTTTACTTGTATCATAGGTACCTTTTTGCATAACTCTATGTCTAAAGAAAGATCGTGTTCCTGAGTTTTTATCAAAAAGATATATATTTATCTTTGTATTGTCACTCTTTTTATTTAGTTTTTGCCATGTATCAATATTTTCTTTATAACCAAGTTTTCTCTCCATTGAAAAGATAGCATCTAGTTCTTCAAGTGTTATATTTTTAAGTTTATTAAGACTGTTTACATAGATGCCAAGTGCATCTAATGAGACTTTTATCTCTGTAGGTGCATAACCTTTAGAGAGTTTAAATGCATCAATCTCTTTTTGTTTAATGGGGCGACTTGTAGCACCAACGGTAGCTGTCCCATCCATTAATGACTTAATCCCATCGCTGGAACCTTTAAAATCCATAGAGATGTTTACTGATGGATAAATTTTCTTAAATTCGGGTAGCCAAACCTCTAAAAGTGCTCCTACATTGGTAGAACCTTTACAGTTTAAATCTCCTCTTATACTCTTTGTATCTTCTTTTGGTTTATACTTAATAATACCAGTAGATAATTTTGATTCAGAAAAACTTTTTGTTGGTAGAAAAGCTACTATTGAAATAGACAAAAGTGTAGTAATGTATATTTTTGATATCCCTTTTAACATGCTTCTAAACTCCCTTTTAGACTCTGTTTATTTAATAGTACTACTAAAAAATAAATTTTACTTTTATTTTTGTTAGATTTCGTACAATTGAAGTGAAAAATGATGATATTTAATTATTTTAGTTAAAAATATTAATCATATTAAATAATTTGAATTAATAAAACATAATAAATAACATATGATAAATAAAATATTAAAGAATATATTTTTTTGCTATAATTTTCCTAACTATTTAGATTAGAAGGGAAGTGAATGGTGAGTTATGAAGAGATAAAAAGAGTTATAGAAGCACAGGTTGAGATAGTAAAACCTTATGTAGAGCCTATTTGGAACCTATTTTCAGATTATGTTTATTTGCAAATAGCTTTTTTAGTTGTATTGGGATATATGTTTGCGAAGTTAATAAGTCACTATGTACCTTATTTTCTTTTTTTATTGTTGGATAAGTTTGATAAAAATGAGAAGTTCTCTTTGGCACGAGAATTGGTAGGACTTATAAAAAAGCTTATTTTTCAACTTCTGTTTTTAATTTCTATATTGATTGCATTCAAAGTGACATCTTTTTCTGTTGAGCCTGTAACACTTTTGCTTAAATCATTGATAGTTATTGTTATAGGTATGTTTTTGTCCAGTGCGATTAAGACCATACTTAAAAAAGCTGCTTATGCTAGTGGAGAAGAACATGATGATACTAAGTTGATTCAACCCTCAACACTACCACTTTTTGAGAATGCAGTCTCTATTTTAATTATACTTGGAATTATCTATCAGGTACTCTCTCTTTGGGGAATTGATATTACAGCACTCTTAGCTTCAGCAGGTATTGCTGCTATGGCTATAGGTATGGCGATGAAAGATACTTTAGCTGATATTATTGCAGGTATTCTTATTTTAACTGACCCACCCTTTCGAATAGGAGACAATATTCAGATAGATGGAAGAATAAGAGGAACAGTTAAAAAGATAGGTATGAGAAATACTCGAGTTTTTACAGATGAAAATATTGAGATTATTGTTCCTAACTCTTTAATAGGCAACTCTCAAGTTATTAATGAGAGTAGTTCTTCAAATAAACATCTTCGTATTCAGTTTAATGTTCATGTAGCTTATGGTTGTAATGCAGAAGAGATTAGAACACTTTTAATTGACATAGCACATGGTTCAAAAAACATTTTAAAAGATCAACCAGTTTTTGTACGTGTAAGTTCAGTGAGCCCAGAGAGTATAAAATTTGGGCTTTATGGTTGGATAGCAACACCACAGAAGAAAAGTTCAGCCATAGCTGAGCTAAATGAGTTGATGTATATGCGTTTCTTAAAAGAAAATATAGAGATAACCCTTCCAAAATTAGAAGAGGTAGCCATAGTTTCTCATGTACCAGTTCAGCAGGAGATGGTAATTAAGGAGGCTCCAAAACAAGAGATTTACATAAAAGAGTTCCCTGATACCAGACAAGAAGTTGATATGGCTGTTAAAGAGTTTCCTAACACTAAACAGGCACTTTTTATAAAAGAGATACCAAATTTATTTGGCACTGCAAATGCTAAAAAACTAAATAAAATTAGTAAAAAAGGAGAGAAAGATGAGCAGTAGATTATTTTATAGTCAACTTCTTGGTGTTTTGCTTATTGTTCTATTGTTACTGTTTGCTGTACCTCGATACATAAAAAGTATTCCTGAAACATTAACTAAAAAAGTAAGTAAAAACTTATCTGAAAAGCAGTTAAATTGGACAGCTGTACGTGCTAATGGACGAGACATTACACTTTCAGGTGTTGCACCTTCTATTGAAGAGCATCATAAGGCTATTCAATCTGCCAAGGATGTGTTCGTTGTAAGAGATGTTATTGATAATATCTCCCCTGAGGTTATTACACCTTATACTTTAAATATTACAATAAACAAAAAAGAGCTTAAAGTAGATGGATATATGCCAACAAAGGAAGATAAGAAGAAGCTTCTTTCTCTTATAAAGGAGCGTTACCCTAAACAAAATTTAGTAGATGGTATAGATATTGGTACAGGTAATCCTGCATCATGGAATGAGCTTATATCGACCATTATGGAAGGGTTAAAGGGTTTAGATACAGCCTCTGTTCATATTGTCGATGATGAGGTTCAGATTTCAGGAAAGATTAAAACTCAAAAAGAGAAAGATGTTTTTACTTCAACACTCAAGCAGTTTGAAAACAATCCATATAAAATTAATACACATATTGTCTCTATGGATAGACCTATTATCGTTTGTCAAGAGAAATTTAATAAGTTATTGTCTAAGCAGAAAATTAAATTTGCTTCAAACAAGTCAACTATTGCAGTTGAGAGTAACAAAGTATTAAAAGAGTTGTCATTTATCTCTTCTCTCTGTCCACAAGCCAACATGGTAATAGTTGGATATACAGATAGTTTAGGTAATGATGAAAAAAATAAAAAGTTAAGTTTTGATAGAGCTCAAGCTGTGGTCTCTAAACTCTTTCAACAGGGTATAGAATTAAAGAGAATGAAAGCTTTAGGTGAGGGTGAATCGAAACCTATAGCAGATAACAAAACAGAAGAGGGACGAGCAAAAAATCGTCGTATAGAGTTTAAAGTAATTATGAAAGAGGAGCGTTAAATGTGGAATTTAGAGTATGAACTAATAGCAATTTTATTGTTAACAGCAATCATTGGTTTGCTTATGGGACGATTTTTATGTAAGAGTGGTGAGAGTGAAGAGAAGAGAGCCAAAGATAAAGTAAGCTATAGTTTAAAGTCAGCTCAGAGTGACTTGGTATCACTTCAAGTCAAAGCTGATAATCAGAAAGAGAGCATTAAGATAAATGAAAAAAATATCTCTCAGTTAGAGCAAGATAAGAGTAACTTAATTTCACGATTAGAGAGTTCTGAACTTCAGGGTCAGACACTTCTTTTAGAGTTAAAAGAGTTGGAAAAATATAGAACACGCTATGAAGGCTTAAGTAAAGAGTTTGAAGTTCAGTCAGAGGCAATGGAGCAACTAAGAACTCAAAAGGGTAGTGGTCTTGAAGAGATAGAGCAGTTTAAAGTGCAAACCAATACCCTAAAACAAAACATAGCAAATATGGAAGAGGAAAACAGTGGAATCGTAGCTTATAAAAATAAGCAAGAAGAACTTTTAGATGAGCTGGTTACGGTTAATAAAAATCAAGAGAAAAGTATTCAAGAGTTAACGCTTCTTAGAGATGAAAACAGTGTACGTTTAGAAGAGGGAGAAAAGCTTCAAACAGAGCTTGAAGAAGAAGTTAAAGAGAACAGAGAAGAGATAGAAAAACTAAAAGAGATTGAAGAGGAGTATACTGTTTATAAAGAAGCATTTAATGAAGAGAAACTACTTCAAGTAGAAGAGCGTCTTGAACTCCTCTATGAAGAGCGTGAAGACCTAACTTCTCGTCTACGAGCCATCTCAAGTGTTGTAAATGCAGTAGGAGTTGAAGAAGAAGATTAAAAAAAACTTAATATAATAATTTAATTATGATATACTTCAAGAATTAAATTAATATTATTATAAAAAGGAAGTCCAATGCTAGAAAGTAACAGCATAATAACACTGGTAGTACTAATGGCTATTTTAGCCTTAGCAACAGCTATTATTTACATAAAATACCCCACCCAAGAGTTAAAAGATAGGGTTAACTCTTGGTGGTATATTTTAGGTTTTTTCTCCTTGGGCATTATGCTAAACAGTACTTTAGCAATGTTCTTCTTCGCTTTTCTTAGCTTCTTGGCACTTAAAGAGTATTTTACACTTATTCCCTCACGTCTTACCGATAGACGTGTTATGTTTTATGCCTATTTAGCTATACCTATTCAGTACTATTTTGCAGGTATCTCTTGGTATGGTATGTTTATTATTTGGATTCCAGTTTACCTGTTTTTACTCTTACCATTTAGACAAGTGCTTATAGGTGAAACCAAAGGCTTTTTAGAAAACACAGCACGGGTTCAATGGGGCTTGATGATGTTTGTTTTTGGACTGAGCCACTTAGCATACATGTTAACACTAGAACCTATAAATGGTGTAGGTGGAAAAGAGTTGGTACTCTACTTGGTACTACTTACAGCGTTTAATGATGTCTTGCAGTATCTTTGGGGTAAGTCATTTGGAAAACATAAAATTATTCCAAAAGTTAGCCCAAACAAAACAGTAGAAGGTTTTGTCGGTGCATTTTTTACCATCTCTATTTTAGCACTTCTCTTCTCTTACCTTACACCATTTAACTGGTATGAGGCTCTGGGTGCTGGTATGATTATCTCTGCTTTTGGTTTTGTGGGTGATGTTGTTATCTCTATGATAAAACGAGACATAGGTGTAAAAGATTCTGGAAATCTCATTCCTGGTCATGGTGGAGTACTTGATAGAGTAGACAGTTTGGTTTATACTGCTCCTCTATTTTTTCATTATGTCTATTTTCTCTACTACTAGGTTTATAGATGTGGATTAAAAAACTTTTCTTTATTTTTCTGGTACGTCCATTGGTTCTCATAGTTGCTGGTGTGAGCTTAAAAGGTAAAGAGAACTTGCCTATAACTGGACCAGCTATACTCATAGCAAATCATAACAGCCACTTAGATACCATGGTAATGATGAGTCTTTTTTCTCTAAAAACTTTAGAAAAAGTACGACCCATTGGAGCAGAGGATTACTTTTGTAATAAGCCTTATAAAACATGGCTCTCTAAAAACCTATTAGATTTAATTCCACTAAAAAGAAAACCTACAAAAGAGGAGGGTCACCCTTTTTCTGGAATATATAATGCTTTAGATAACCAAGAGATAGTTTTGCTTTTCCCAGAGGGAAGTAGGGGAGACCCTGAGGTGATGAAACCTTTTAAAACAGGCATCGCCCATATGGCAGAGGCTTATCCTGATGTTCCTGTTATTCCTTTGGCTATTCATGGAGCAGGAAAGGCTCTTCCTAAAGGTGAAGCACTGTTTGTGCCTTTTGTTATAGATGTTCATGTAGGAGAAGCTGTTTTGCATAAAGGTGAGAGTAAAGCAGAATATACAAAAAATCTACATAATATAGTTGAGTCACTAGAAAAGTGTTAAGTATCACTTGACACTAATTTAAATTTATACTATACTTCTAAAATAATTTATAAAAGGCATAACGTGACAGGAAAGAACTATAACTATATTTCAGCTTTTTTGGCATTTTTATTGTGGAGTGCATGGGCATTTTTTATAAATGCAGAGAGTAACAATGTAGTTATTTCAGCACTTAGTCAAGGAGTTGCCAGTTTTATTATCACACTTATTATGATAAAGCTACTGGTCTATTTTTATAAACTGTTTCCTAAAGGAGGGTGGTACTTTATGCTTCCATCTTTGGCAACAGTGGGTATTACATCTAGTTTTGTAGTGCTTATTCATTTTATGGTTCATACAGAAAATATATTTTATACCGTGCTTCCAACAGTGTTTGTTGCTCTGTTGTTTGCACTTTATACGACAAAAAAAATTATAGAAGAGGAGTGTTAATATGTCAGATGAGAGTTCAAGAAGACCACTAAAAGTAAGAGGTGCTGCATGGTCTAAAAATATTGCAAGTTATCTAAGTAAAAAAGATATTACACCTAACCAAATATCGGTAATGAGTATTGTTTTTTCAGCCATTTCAGCACTGTTTATTGTGATGATTCCTAGTTCAACTGGTATGGCTACATGGCTCTACTCTATACTTGCAGCTCTCTTTATACAGATGAGACTGCTTTGTAACTTGTTCGATGGTATGGTTGCACTAGAGGGTGGCAAAAGTACCAAATCAGGTGAACTATACAATGACATACCAGACAGAGTATCAGACTCTATTTTGTTTATAGCAGTAGGTTACAGTATATCTGTAGTATCTTGGGGAGCAGAGTTAGGTTACTTCGCAGCTTTAGCAGCCATGATGACAGCTTACGTTAGAGTACTTGGTACCAGTATGAACGCAGGAAGTTGTTTTAAAGGACCTATGGCAAAACAGCATAGAATGGCACTGCTTACAGTTACTTTGTTACTTACACCTATTTTTAACAATGGTGAGGGTATGTTGCTCTTTATAGCACTTTCATTAATAGCTTTAGGCTCTTTGGTAACCGTAATGAATCGTACTTATACTATTTATAAAACATTAGAAGAAAAATAAAATATGACAGAAAAGTTTAAAGAGAGTATTATAAATTACCCCGAGCCTCTATTTTATAACTCAACAGGCAGTACAGTAGCTTATAAGTTGTGTATACGACACCTCTCTGCTTCTGTTTCAGCAGGTTTGGCTTCTATGGCGAGTGGCTATATTTACCCTCATGATATTTTACATATAGTAGATATAGAAAACGAGACCATAACTACAGTAAAGAGTGAGATTAAACTAGTAAAACTAAGAGGTTTAAAATAGTTATGAAAATAACCCTAATAAGACATGCAGAAGTAGATATCTCTAAAAATGCCTTGGCATATGCATTTGAGTTAAAAGAGTGGCTAAATATCTACAACAACGCTGAGATAAAAGAGCATTTTGTAGCTAAAGATGTAATAAGTAAAATATTTGACCATAGCCATCAGATTATCTGTAGTGAACTCAAACGCTCTTCTGATTCGGTTCTGCTCTATGACAAAACCATAAATATAAAAGATAGCCTATTTAATGAAGCAGACCTACCTTATGCTAACTGGGGCTTGGTAAAATTGCCTTTAATTGCTTGGGCTTTTCTCTTTAGGTTTATGTGGTTGTTTGGTTATGAGAAAAATGGAGAGTCACTAAAAAAAGCAAAACAACGAGCCATAAAAGCTACTGACCTGTTGGTAAAATCATCTGAAGAAAATATATCTGTTACATTGCTTGGTCATGGTCTTATAAACAGACTTATAGCCAAAGAGTTACTAAGTAGAGGATGGACGGCTCAAAATAAAATGGGAGCTAAAAACTGGGATTATGGAGTGTTTGAGTTAAAGGCTAATTTAAAATCGTAGCATGTAATACAAAGTCTATAACTTTAGCATCAGACATTTCACAAGGCTTTAACATGCCACCTTTCATAGTGGGGTAGTAGTTTCCACTTACTATGTCATTGGCTCCTAACTCTTCTGCATATATTTTAATAAGCTTTCCGTCAAGTAGGGTATATTTGGTTAAGAGGTAGCGTTTACCTTTATAAAGAACATTATTTGCTCCATTTGGTAAGGCTAAAAGTTTGGTATAAAAATTTGTTTGATTCATGGTTTGTATTTTAGTAAAAATGTTTCATTATCTAACAGTTATGATAGATAATGAAAACTATAAAGTTTATTCTAACTTATATTATTTAACAAGCTTTTCACAATCTGCAATTAACTCATCTAAGAGTTTTACTGATGATTTAGCTTCTGCTTTTATTTCATGTAAAAAATCAATTTCACTTTTAGAAACGTATCCATCTTTAAGAAGAACATCTCTAAGAATATCAACTTCTTTTTGACTCACATGTCCATCACCTAGTGTAACTACCTTTGCTACTTTACGCCATTCAGCCATTTTATATCCTTGTTATAATTAGTTTGAAGAGTCTGTTTTTGTAAAACTCAACGTTGTTAGTATACAATAAAAGCTTAGTAATTTACTGTTATGAGAATAGTTTTTAACTAAAAATTGATACGATTAAACTTATGCTTCTACAGTAGAACAGCTATTTAATATAGATTACCCAATTTAAACACAATATTTAAATATTATTAAATATAAAGTTTAAGGATATTTAATGATAAAGAAACTACTAATATCATCTTTACTGGGATTAATGTCACTTATTGCTGTACCTATTGTTGTTGACTCTTTGTCAACAAAAATAGAAAAAATTCCTTTTATAAACACAAGTAGAGAGACAGCAGCCCCAGCCATTGTAAAATCAGCAAGAGAGCAGATAGGTAAAACAATAATATATGACCCAAAATATGTAGGCTTGTCATACCCAAATGGAGATGTTCCGTTAAGAAGAGGAGTCTGTACCGACGTGGTTATTCGTGCCATGCGTGACAGTATGCAGATAGACTTACAAAAAGAGGTTCATGAAGATATGAAAAAAGCTTTCTCTACTTATCCTAAAATCTGGGGTGCAAAAAGTACAGACAAAAACATAGACCATAGACGTGTGCCAAATATAAAAAATTATTTTAAGCGTAAAGGTTACTCTTTGGCTGTAACAAAAAATCCAAAAGATTATAAAGCAGGTGACATAGTAACCTGCAAAGTAAAGGGACGACCACATATCATGATAGTCTCATCTAAACAGACCAGTGATGGTGTACCTTTTATTATCCACAACATAGGTTGGGGAACAAGAGAAAATGACGACCTTTTTACTTATGATTTGGATGGGCATTATAGGGTTAAATGAAATAAGTCTTTTGAGAACATGTAGAAAATAGAAGTACTTTCCTTTGTCCCTACTTCTATAGTTATTTTAAATAAACCAAACTCAGAGTGTTGAGCCTGATGAAAGCTATAAGTTAGTTCTAAAATTTGCTATACTAATAAAAAAACAAAT
>JAUTBQ010152875.1:0-13748 GCA_032361185.1 Lepetodrilus ovalis | reverse complement strand
CCACTTAGATTTTTCTAGACTTTTGATATGTTATTAAGGGGGGGATTCTGATCATAAAAACATAGAACACATTTGTGTTGCAATTTGTGGTATTAATATTAGTATTACTATTACTATTATTGCTACTACTATTATTATTATTATTATATTATTATTATTATTAGTAGTAGTAGTAGTAGTAGTAGTAGTAGTAGTAGTAATATTATCATTATTATTATTAGTTGTATTATTATTATTATTATTATTATTATTATTATTGTTGTTTCAGACCAGCAATGGTTACAACTAGACGTCGGCCCTCCCACACTGGTTACCGGGGTGATAATCAAGGGTCGTGGCGACACCAAGCGGAAGCACTGGGTAGAACGTTTCAAGGTCTCCTACAGCAACGACACGCGCGTGTGGTACTACTACAAAGACGCCGACCACCTCGACCCTAAGGTAGGGCGCCATTGTATCCTGTCCTGACAGAATCGAACCCGGTGTAATCGAGTGCGCGCGGCACTAAACCCATCTCTCTATCAATACCCTTGGAATTTCCTTTGATTTTTGTATTACAATGGATTAAGACTGCATTCTATTAGCATGTATCTCGCGAATGACGGATATCCCCTAATTGGGGAGTCTCCATAACGTCTCAAGGTAGTTCAAGCACCGGTGGTGTCGGTCCGTACAGCCGCCGCCCAAACCCTCCCAATTATCTACCAGTCGGTGTGTTTGACTCCGAGAAATATGATCCGTGTAGGTATACAGCCGCGCGCATGTCCGGCTCATTGCCCGCCATCTACCGGCGTTTGTTCCGCGACAACACCGTTGAGCTGGCCTAGCACCCGGACTAAATACCACGGGTTAAAAGACGTGGTATGTCCAGACATCGAGAGGATTATCTCCCCTTTGGAACGACAACAGCCAGGCCAAAGCCAATTATTTGCAATCTGACTCGTGTTGACATTCTAACCGGAACTCAATCGAGTTCCGATACAGAGAAATTCTCGATTCTGTCAGTTTGATAATGCTTGAAAAATGTGTATGTTTGTGTTTCGGAACAATATTAAGTAGTATGCATATTGTGCAATTATTGTCGATATCTAAAGACCTATTAGATGTGTATGTCGCAGTATGGCCCTGGTACTATGCCCAGTTAGACTCAGGGTCTGATCGCTCAGTTAGGAGACGTCGCCCAGCCGAGCAGTGGCTGCTTCTATTACTGGGTACACAAGGGGCAGTGTGACGTCACAGAATTCACCTATGTATTTAGCAACCCTCTCTTCCTTTGTGTTCAATGTAGCAGGAATATTTCCCTGCGACCATATCCCTGATTTATTTGTCATTATGCGCTATATATTGCGCAGACGTCACGTGTTCAAGGGTCTGATCGAGCACGTGGTCAATTGGGCCTTGTCGATCAAGTGGTCACGTGACTAGTAAGATCGTAGACGAATTACAATATTTAATATAGCCATATTTTTGGTAGAAGAACTGTGTTGATGAGTTGATGTATGTATGTATCTATATCCAGCCTCTTTCAGGAAAACAACCTCAGCGCCATTCTGTCAGGATATCCCCCTGGCTACACCTTAACCCTAACCCCGCCAAAAATGAACATGTGTTTACAGATACATGTATTTAAATCGGCCTCTATATGGTTAATTATTACATAGAAACACTGGAATTGGCTTCTAATTTTCAACTAATGTTTTTCTATTTTCAGAGTGACAATATACGCTCTATCTCTCTAAAAATAATGCTATATTATAACCTATTAATGAAATTACAATGACATTTTGCCCCACAAACGATGCCACATATGAATATATTATATATATATAATCTATATATCATATCTAATATTCTTTTCTATCTCCTTGTACTCCGTGAAATTCATTTGCAGTTCTCTCCATCAGTAGTGTGCCAAGCAGTATACTATCTAACTGACGACTAAACTCAGGTTACAATTACTATTAGAGAGCTTCTGTTGACAACAACGCACAGTGTATTCATCTGGCACCAGCTTTTTAAACCAGTTTTAAGTTCAGTAGGAACAGAATGTATCGCCTTTGCTTGACGTAATTCATTTGTCTCAGAGGCTATTGGTATGGGTGAGGTCACGTGGTGAGTGAATGCGCGAGAAACTGCGAGAGTGTTAGAAATAATCACGATCTGGGAAGTAGACGGAGACTAGACGGTTTAGACGTAGATTCGTCACAGTCAGCTATTAAAACCTTTGAGTTTATCTGTGTAGGTAGCTTATTAACATTATCAGCTGTTCTGCAGAAAAATAGGCCCTTTTACGCTATTCCCACTGAAAGAATGTGTGCGCATGCGTGATTGCGGTTGACGATTGTGGCATCCCTGTGCTTCCATAGGTCCCTTATCACAGTGCCTTAAAAACTCCTTTTATGAGAACCTGCCCATAGATGTCCAATTCCAGCTAGGGTTACCTCCCTTAGACTCCAGGTTTCCCGTCGTACAGTGCGAGACCGGAAGTGTGGCTGTCACGCCGCGGAGGACAAGCGTGCTACAACTACCACTACCACTGCCGAGATTAACAGTTCTCAACATTCCTTTTGTAGAGTCGATGGTTGTGGAGTCCACCGTCTAATACATCTACCTCGCATTTAATCCCTGACAAATACTCCGAGGATGGCCTGGTAAGCACTAATCCCCGGCGGCCCTCGTCATCCCCGCATCCTGGCCTCGCAATGTGGCAAAACTAAGATCGAATTGTTTTCAAAATCTTGCAGATAACTAAAACGAACAATGAAGTCACGTATTTCGAATGCTGTCAAAAATCTAAAAAAAAGAGAGAAACATTTCTGTTAAATAGTTTAAATATATTGTTACCTCTACACCATAATAAGATCTAATGATATTCCGTTATAGTGGTTGTCCTGTTACTTTTAATGAACTCTGAATGAAGCAAACAGTCGGAGGTAACCAGTATGATAGCGTCCACAACCTTCTGAAACCGCCACAACCAAGCCGCACAATGTTAATGTGTACTGGTATCAGTTTATATAATGAAGTTGTGAACTGGTTATCACGCTAACACGCTCTTCTGCTTCATCGACACGTACCAGTTTAATACACAACATTGATTTGAGAAGCGACTACCTGATTGGTTAATAGCAATGCGCAATAGGACGCCTGGACAAGCACTCTAACGGACATATCATGTGACTTCCCTTTTTGAAAGTAAAGATATGTACGGACATAAATATGTATGTGAAGTATTTAAGTAAAGTCCATCGTGTATGGCGTCAGATGCACATTTGATATAGGCATGCAGCACGAGTTACGATGTCCTCGTTGTTCTGTTTAACCTCGCACCACTGAGGTCTGCATCGTGTACGGCGTCGTCACTTCGCCATAAATTGCACTTTCGTTATGTTCACTGCATGATCAACTTTACCATTATCTTAAGTTTACGATGCAACATTGGTTATGTTTTATCTTTGAAAGAAAAGGAACTAATCTGACAAACCGCATTATGATTGATTGACAAACTCTAAGCCAAAACAAAAGTAAAAAGTTATAGGCCTAGTACAGAGACGACTCCTATTTTCTTATCTATTTATGTATAAATTTTGATATTTAAGTGAATTCCACGAAGCCAGGATGAGATGGGCGGTGTGTATAACTTAACGATCTCTCGATGTTGTTCAGCTAAACGCCTTTCTCTCAGAAGTAACTCGCTTTCTTAATTTGAGTTATGCCTGATAAATATTAATGAAATATGAATGAAAATATCCTTTATTATAATCTGCTTCCTCTGCAATGATTCTATCCACGTCAGTACTCATGATGACATTAAATATGCATGACGTATGCAGCTAGCACGACTGCCACCCTAATAGTTCGAAGTTATGCATGCATGCCTTGTGTACTAGCATGAGTCGACCACTTTATTGCATGACACTCTCTACATCCTGAAGGAAGCTTTAGTATGTTTTACACTGGTTATCTCCCTTGGATAAAATAAATGGCGGAAATGTTGTATTATCTAAGCAGTGGTATACACAGGCACATACGAGGGATTGTCGTAATCTTACGGCCACTTTACTTTGGCATCTAGTAGTGGCTCCAGCTGTTGGAACGTTAAATGTGTAATGCTATCCTAACGGCAGCGTCTGTTTCGAAAATGGGAATGGGTGGGCGGTATGGGTGGGGATTCTCTATTTATTGGTGTGCCCTTCTTGACATCAGTTTCCAAAATATATATTAGTTAAGGGAGGTCACTCTCGATAATATTACTTTCAAAATGGAAAGGGCTGGAGTCATTCTAGGGAGTATAACTTCACAAAGAGTTCACTCTGTTATTTGTATATATTAAAGGGAGGTCACTCTCGAAAGTGCTTAACCAAGGGAGATCACTCTTAGTAAACATGGGAATGCCTTCCTTCAGGCCGCGTCTCTCCTTTTCTTATTCCTCCTCCGCTCACGACTGACAAACACTGTACTTACCACTGTCTAACGCCTCACTCACACTCACACTCACACCTATATGCATGCAGCACATCTGAGTTAATACCTCTTCCTCCTCATCCTCCTCCTCCACCACCAACACGACACGACACGACAGACTGGAATGGATCCTAGCCTCATCTCCCTCGCACACCACACCGCATCCCACAACCCCTTGCGGCACGTGCCTGTCCACGTGACTTCTTGTTCCACGTGTTCCCACACCACACGTTTGTCACCCTCCCGGCACCACCTCCACTTCCCCCACCACTCCTCCCACCACTCCCCCCACCACCACGTTCCTGCTACTCTGTGTCTGAGGCATGCGCACTGACACCGGTGTAGGCATGGCTAGACCGGAAATAGATGGCGCACCCCTCACGTCAGCGTAGGCCACGTAGTGACGTCACGATATCATGCTTAGCAGCCTGAACGCTTGTCGTAAATGTTGTGTTGGTTTTGCTATTTGAACAGCTATTTGGCGGAAGTTCCGACAAGGACACGGAGAGGACGCATTTCCTGAACTCCCCCTTCGTGGCCCGCTTTGTCAGATTCCACCCAATGGAATGGCACGGGAAGATCAGCATGAGGGTGGGCCTCCTCGGATGTCCGTTCACGGGTGAGTTCCGAGTAGATCGTCAACAGCACTTCCGGTGTTGTCGGGGAGTACTTCTCTTGTAGTAGCCCTAAATAATGGAAGTCAATGGTTGTCAAAAAAAAAGAGTGTATGTGTCTGTGCGTGCGTGCGTGCGTGCGTGCGTGCGTGCGTGTGTGTGTGTGTGTTTGTGTGTGTGTGTGTTGGTATACAATATCCGTCGAGCGTATAGTATTTCTGTTGAGTCATCCTACCGCTGGCATCCACCCGAATACTTCTCGTGAAGTAGCCTAATCATGCTGAAATCCACCATGACAAATTATACTAATATTGAGATAGGACCTTTGTATGATATATGTGCTCATCGCTATGTCATTCGCGTTATGCATGGCTAACTATCACCTATACTGGATTCTCCAGGCGGCATACCTTAACTTGGCGTGTTGCAGAAATACGAAAGTTTCCGATGCAAATAGCCTCATTTGACAAGCGTAATCCGCTAATAACAGGGATTAGTAAGGACGGAACCGAGCAGTCACACCCATAATGGGTAGTAATCCGTACTAATAAACGAGTAAAGCGGGTAGATCGCAAACTGGGTAGGCATTCGGAGAAATCTTCAGTAATCCATTCACTGTAAGAGTACTTGACATGGTTTTCATAATAAACAACAAAGTAGAAATAAGATCTCCGACGATTGGATATTAGTGTCGCGAATCTAAAGCCACTGTTTTCTGACCACTGGTATCGTGTATTTTGTTTTATAAATGTAGACCGTCATTCACAGCCTGGTACTCAACAATTCGCCACACCTGCTGTATAATTTGATATGTACGTGTGTTACATATTGTATGTCTTTATATAACGTGTGGTATTTTTCGCTCCTAAAATTATAGTACATTTCGCTATGTACACGAGTTGTACATTTCGCTATGTACAATCTTTCTTTGTACATATGAGCCTGTAAAGTTGAGCTCGTCCATTAAAATTCTTTTAACTTGAAATTTCTATTTATGAACATCTTGGTGTTTCTGGACAATTAGCAAATACAATGTTATTTTCCAACCTATGTATCTATTATTTAGAACGTGGGACCACAATTTATTTCTATTTACCGAAACATTTGGCATGCATATTGTTACCTAATATTCCAGACATTCTCTCGTTGGAATTCAGCAGAACAGTATTGGTCGCATAACTGACATATCTTCAAAATAGCATCCAATTAAATCAACGAATAAATTACTATTGGATGGACTCTTTTACTGTGACGGACTATCACTCGGAATGTGTTCTTAATTCGTGTACGAAGCTCCTTATCACTCGTGCAACATGTAGTGTGTGACAAGGAATCTAATGAGAAGGATTATCAAATATAAAAACAATCCGCATTCAATTACAGTGTTGGTATGTATGAGTAATATCATATGTCGACCACTGTCCGTTTTCTATTGGCTTCCTGTCGACGCCTGTATCACGTGACGGGAGAGGTGGAAACACTCATGTAGGAATTTCGTACATTTAATGATCTTGTCTAGCGCCATTTTTATACTAAATATACCGGGAGATCACGCATATATTTTTTCGGAAAACGCTTAGCTCAACTTGTTGAATTAAACCCCGTAGTCATCCGTCAAGATCAGTTTCCTCACTTTGCTTCGGCAAACATCGGTAATCCCCGTCAATATTCGGACATTTCTCGCACTTAATCCGACTCTTATATTTCAAACCTTAGCGGAACTCGATCTCACTTTGATATCGGAAATAATCCCCATATTTGCTAGTTTTGGTAAGGTGTCGCTGCGACGTGTCAGTCATACCGACGTGTTGACACGTATCACGCCTATTAACTATCATGCCCAGACCGAATTTCTTGTGTTAAGCACGTTGAGCGATACGCCATGGGCATATTGATTTCAATTGTGAATCAAGCTCCATGTAATTTTCTACTTATTGTTCATAAATCTACGACATAACTGCCAAATATTATAATATACTACAGTGAATATGGGCAGACCAGCTTTAAGCCTATATATGTCGTGGATAATCCCTTTAACTGGTGGATAGACGATAACGTGAGAAATATGTCTGAAAGGGAGCGGTGGATGAGAAGGTTCCCACCCGATCGGTCTAAAGTCACACCTCGGACTATAGGCAAATGGTCTAATTTACAAATGTTTCAATTGGTCCAATTTGTGAGACCAGTGGAGCGTTCTGTGGCCTGGTGCATTATTCGAGAGGTCTAATGTTAGTAGGTCGATAAAGAATAGGCAACCACACGATCACATAATTTGTTTTAACTGTTTTTGCTGTATATGATTCTACGAACCTTTGTGAATTAATAAGTTGTTACTGTCATGTTTGCGAGTTCATGTTTGTCTGTCGGTGCACCTTTTCTTTTTACTTGAACCCCTAAAAATAGTAGACTAGACCGTGTGTTGTTTTAGTACTATACCCGATCGATCTAAAGATTTTCCCTACTATACAGGTTAAAAATTAGACCGATCAGGTGGACAGCGATGAGAGAGAGAGAGAGAGAGAGAGAGAGAGAGAGAGAGAGAGAGAGAGAGAGAGAGAGAGAGAGAGAGAGAGAGAGAGGCAGAGATAAACTTTTGAGAGACGGACAACAGAGAAATGCAAAGAATAAAATAATGCATTACTAATGCCGATTTACGGACAGTATAACAGAGAAGAAAGAACGCGAATGTGAAATGTAGAAACAGGCAATGATAGAAAGATAAATTACTGTTTGAGGCCATATTCACAAAATCCGCACATGTTTCCCCAAAATTGCTAATAGATGTCCCTTTAGGTAACAATAGCATTCGGTCAGCTATTTATTGCTCCGTCCTGCAAGCGATGACTCACTCCAACTTCTTATCATACAGCCGACAAGGACAACGCCACAAGCATGTGTATCTTCTTTAAACCATCATATCGATCTCTTGCTTATATTGAAACGTACAGACAATGTTCCGTACAGTCAGACACCCACCCACAGGTGTACTCAGCTAAAGCTGCTCTCTCTATATATGATCGTTCCCCATCCAGTTTGTTAGCGCGGAAACGTAAAGCGGGACAACCTCTCACCGTAGACCGGGAAGCATTATTTACGTGTTGTTATGAAGCTCTTGTCCAGAAGTCGATACCAGTCTAATTAAGTCTGTATCCAGTCTCGTCAGGCTTTGACCATTTGAGACTGGCCGGATTGGATCCAGTGTGATGAGGCATTGTTATCGTCTCGTATCGTGTAACAGTTGTTTTCCCCGAGATTCCGAAATTACACAAGCGTTGTTGTGTGTATCTTCTCTGTATACAACGATACCGCATGAGAATCCCCCACTATATAACCGTGTCTCGTGTACATCTATGCTATTGTGCCTAAAGTTGAATTGTTCATCTTTCCTCCTTAGCAGAGAACTAAACACGGCTTAACAGCTATACAATTGACAATGATCTCGAGCTTCTTTTCAATAAGTTATTTTATGGAACACCATGTTACTTATTGACCTTGGCATGACAATATAATATTAAGTTCAACTATATATGCCAGGGCTACTCACTGGAAGTTCGACTGTCTAAACTGTGCAGTGATGTATAAAGGCTATAGCGTGCACCCCATCGGTATTTCTCTACTTCCCTACCTGTTGAGCGACCCAGGTGGAAATAACAGATTAACATTTTTTTAAAACAATATGTTGACATGTGTATCGGTATTAGAATAAAGACCGATATTTTGGGGTGTGAAAGGAGGAGGAAGACGGGAGAGTGAGGAGGAAGAGATTGAGAGAGAGAGAGAGAGAGTAAGTGAGTGAGGAAGAGAGAGTGGGGAGGAGTTGACGCACATGAACACGAGACTATCTGTGGGACTGCGAGTATCAGACGTTAGTCCGGGTGTGTGTGTGTATATACACACACTAACAAGGTGGCAAGCATGCTAAGTCAATGAGCGACGCCGTGTCGGGAGGCGATGTTCGGGTTGAGAGGATGGTCCCTCCCGTAGTGGTCCCCACATCGGTGCAGCTTCGGACCCGTGTGCTCCACTCCTAGACATCGACACTCTCCGATCATCCTCTTTGCTTCTGGCCTGCCGGTGCGATCACGTGACCCTTCCTTGTCACAGTTGCAAGAAATCCTTTTGGATTCCCAGGTTGTAATATTTGTCCCTTGTTCTCAGGACCGCGTCTGGGAGATGTTCTTATTGCCGCTGTCGCCATGCTACCCACCCTCACCCGGCTCCCTCTCACCTCACCCCATAGGATCGGGCTGCTTCTCTTGTGCGTCATTTTCCTCTCGCAGGCACTGGAGCAAAAAACTCACCGGCACTTTTTGCACGCACAGAGAAAAAAGGACAAAGTTGCCAAAGAGACCAAACACCGCCAGGAAGGCATCAAAAGTTCCTGCGGCGGGCCCGGGGGTACGGACAGAGGTCACGTGCTTTCCCGCCACCCCAGGAGCGCGTACAGGGAGTGGGACGACCACCGGTCCGTATTCGGGAACGCTTTGTATTTCATGGGAAAACAGGTTCTAAAACTGACCCCCTCTGGACTACCGTACACGTCGCAGTTGCCCATGGGGCAGTTCACGGCGGAAGTGTGGGTTAAACCCGACGGAGGACAGCATGACCCCGTTACGTTTTTAGGTAAGTCAATTAAAAATAATATGTTATTGAATTTTAAACATTCTTGTCATTTTATATTAAATTATTTCGACTTGTTGCGCTAACATCCGTGTTATTTTTTACAAA
Source organism: Lepetodrilus ovalis (assembly GCA_032361185.1). Taxonomy (NCBI): domain Eukaryota; kingdom Metazoa; phylum Mollusca; class Gastropoda; order Lepetellida; family Lepetodrilidae; genus Lepetodrilus; species Lepetodrilus ovalis. Next base: position 3,942 of record JAUTBQ010152875.1, on the reverse strand, counting down.
ATGCTTGCGACCTGTTGCGCGAAACAGAGGTCAAGACTCCCCGTTGCGTTAAGTGGTCATGCGCCGCTAATCCGTTTCACGAAAATACTGTAATTTAATAAATGGAAGAGAGAAAAAAAGATGAGGGAATGCGAGTTTATCAATGAGCTACATGTTTCTATTGTATTCCGGGCTTTGAATTTCAAGGATGTTGCTATTTATCCATTGTATGTTTTGTATCTAAAGTTTGCTGCCATACTGATCTATAAGCTGCGCATAAAGAAAATAGTATATTAATACGCTTCTCAAAGATATATGTTGTTTGTCGGTGACGTTGATTTGGGGTATGGTGGGATAGGGTGGAAGAACTTATTGGTATACATGAGGGAGTGTGATTTCTTTTGAACTTCAGAGGAACACGATCTGTTATCAGTGCTTGCTACCTGTAAGGTAAAAAAAATGGTAAACTTAAGTTCAGTAGCCTACTTTCTTCTTATATTGTGAGAAGTACGAACGTAATATCTTTAAAACTGGTTCTCCTCGTGGTCATTTGGATCCTTGTCGATCAATACAATCGCAAATATCACAATGGTTGGGCATCAGGTAGGAAATGATTGCAGGTAGATTCCCACATCACGGATAGTTTTGTTTGACATACGTATTTCGGGGCCAGACCCCGCGTGCAATATTAAACTCATCCTCGAATCACTGTGTATGAAGGAGACAGACAGTGCTCTGCGTTTCGAGGACGGTATGACGATATTAACCGTGAATATCGATGCCAAAGTGTCTCAGACGGTCACACATACCGCAACATTAAACCATCAGTTTAAAGCAGTTATGAAGTTTTGAATATTGACTACGTGGGCGTGCAGCTACTTATATGGCTCATGAATGAGGTAATATACGTGCATTCTATAGTATATGCTTACTATGTACATCTAACCATCACGTTAATACCAGCAACATAGCATTAACTCCGTTACGGCTTGTAAGACGAGTATAATCGGAATAATTATTATTTTCTTGCCCATTGATCGAGACTGTACTTATCTGCGTACTATAATATATCATTATCGTGACACTGATAAAGCTGAGAAAGTGTAAATGCATGTTGCGTTCTTGAATGGACAGAACTTGCGAGATGGCCGCGTCTCTAATTTTACTGTCGGTCTGTGGAAATAATAGGGGGCTGGGGTTGGGGGGATTTGGTGGATTGGGGAAGATGGTATTGGGATGTCAGAAATGTCACGATTAGTAAGTGCGGATATCGATCGATAGATCAGCACTGAATAGGGTCTCTAGATATCTTGTAATGTGTAGCTAGCCTAATGCTCATGGCATATCGTCTGATGAAGATATTATCAGTATGAGGTCAAGGGAGTTGAGAAGTCATTCGGCGTGTCAATTATCTGATTAGTTTAACGTTATAGAATGAAGTATGCGCTCTATAGATATATACTGTAGGTGAATATTTAATATGCTTTTTTTTTAATGGTTATCTTAGGACATATTGATTGTAAAAGTCGTGTTTGCACATTATACGATGAACTGTTGGTTTAGCCATGTATATTTAATTAATACTATTCGCATGGTTAGTGTTTCTTTCATTGCAATGTGTTCATACAGGATTTGTTTTCGTTCTTTAATGTGTTGTATTTATTTTTATACATACGAGAATTGAAATTAAGAGATACTATCACAGATGGTCGACCTAAATAATGGACAAGCAGGTTATGGTCTAAGACTATCTACGTTTGATTTCTTCAGCCAAAAGTTATTATTTACTGATGCACTTATTCCCCAACACTTGATAGTAATCGAAACTTTCATATTTTATATGAATTAAGGTTATGGAACATTACTTATATTGTCTTTGATGCATCAACTGATCTATGAAGGAATTCTATGAAAATCTAGTCGAACCATTTCGATTTCTTAGAAAACGTAGTCATACCACATTCAGTTATGTCCCTTTGCATTAATATAATGAATCAAAAAGAAATACGACCACATTCACGTTGACGACGGCTGGTTAACAAACTCGATTCAAACCATCGTGGTGTTGCAGTGGAATTGTGTCTACCATACAGCGGTGGAAAGGTTTTTGGAAGTACAAACATGATTTTATATATATCAAGTGAATATACTTTGCTGTTGTAGCTAAGAACTAGTCCAAAACAACTATATGTGATATTATGCCTTTAAAATATATTAGACTATTTACAATTATAAATTGTATTTCTGCTTAGCGATTAGAAACATTTGTAATAATACTCTTTAAAATTGTTTTACATATTTTATTAATTATTATTAGTATACGTCATAGATAGTTTTACGATATTTGATCATTGTTACTTGACATTAGACGCTCCTGATAATTAATGTCAATCTCCTTAGGTCTTCGCTGTTCGCCAATCCATATTCGTATACAAACGATGAGTAAGGGTTATTTGTAGTCCGGTATCACTCAGAGTCCAGCCAGGCCGCTCGGCCCAGACGCGGTCAGTTTCAAGCTGACCCATTCCTCTGTCTAGGTCAGCCCTCTGGTCCTCCGATGAGTCATCACCGTCCAGTGGCTGGCCAGTGGGCTGAGAATGACCGTCTGAACGGAGACGTTCGACTCGACCGCCGTCTCCTTCGGGAATTGTGTCCAGACGGACCGTCGCGATCTCATAATGAAACCGAGATCACTGGAACCGCGGTAGCTCCTCGCAGCGTTCCGTCAGCGCTGCGCAACTGCGATTGTCACGAGACAGGAACCGCGGCCACAGCAGGAGCACGTTTCCTTGCGTCTCCGCAATCGTTCATCTGACAGGAAACTGGAGTCAGGACAGACTTCCTGTTGCAATTGTATCGCTATGAGGGACGTTATTGGAAAAGATATCTGTGATCTGTCGATCCAAGTACTCCCGGTTGGTCGATAAAGGCTATAGCATATCGGCAACTGTAAACGTTGTTATATTACAATGCGTTTGGTCAAATTAATTGCTTTCTTGTCAAAATAGGATACGCTTATATAAATACAAATTACATCATGCTTTTCTCCAGATCAGCGTTAATAATTAGGGTACTAAATACAGACGCGTTATTCAAACTGGTAACTGTTGGTACCAATGCCAGAGCAAATGTGCTGTGGTTATAATTCAATTCGGAAATAATATAAAGGTGCACATAGTTTACCTTGAAACAAAAATCTGTCATGCACTATTTTGCTATCTTAACTAATATAGGCATCCCTGACCAAAATTTGCCCTGGAGTAATCTGAAACATACCAAAAGAACCCTGATAGATGTATGGCAGGCCTAATTGGATATGCATGTAAACTTGTGCTTAATGGTGTAAATCAATTCCCCCTCGTAGGTGGATATTAAACTGTATCTATCCACATATCACTTTTGATGACACCAACAAACATGTCTGTCAAGCATCAACTCCCAAAGCAGGTCTGTTCGACCAAGAACGGTCTTTTACCTGAAACTACGTGAATCTAGACACGTTTTCAAAATAAAATCTATTAGGCTATCAGTATCACATGGATTTGTTTACACCAAATACCATCTGAGAATATGTATGTTATGCGGTGACCGGCGTTTTAAATTGAGCTTAAATTGAGCTTAGAAGTGGCCATGCGTCTATTGCCAACTATCTGTCTGAACAGCTGATATTTGTTACATTGTAGGCCTGATACCAAGATACGAATAGTTTTCTGTTGTGATGTATACGTGTATACATACCATCAGATAGTTATATGGAGTACAATGTGATGTTTCAAGGTCTCAATACTATTTATTCTCTGTTGTAAGTAATAGCGCCTTGAGCCCATGCTAGCATAATATATTTGGTGGCATACACGTATTCATATTCATATTTATATTTATATTCATAGTAGTGGTAGTAGTAGTAGTAGTAGTAGTAGTAGTAGTAGTAGTAGTAGTAGTAGTAGTAGTAGTAGTAGTAGT
>JAUTBQ010152864.1:0-13749 GCA_032361185.1 Lepetodrilus ovalis | reverse complement strand
TACGTTTGTAGTTAAGCCGAGAAACTCTGACCGTCATATCTACGTCAGGCTTCGAAACGGCGATCAGCTGTACTATGGAGGTAGAGTATCTCGACCTAGTTTATAGTCATCTAGCTACACCAAGAGAAGGGTAGAACTATGCTTGTCTCTAAGTAATCTGAGTTAGATACGTTTGGCGTGATTGTTTGAACACATTTCAGGAACATTGACCTACACCGAACTGATGTCAGTAGTCCGGAAGTCCGGCGGGGAGTACGCCTTCCTGATGAAGACCTTCGGTCCAATCCCGGCTTTCCTGTTCACCTGGTCCATGGAGATCGCGGTGGGTCCGGCCAGTCTCTCCATAGCGGCAATAACCTTTGCAGAGTATATGTTCCAATTGCTGACCATCTGCGGACATCCGGGTCCACCTAGAGTTTTACTGGCAGTTTCCGTTTTGGGTGAGATATAGTATGCTGGTATTTATCTGACTACTTTGATAACATTGTCATGGGAATGGTGTCCTTGTAGAGCTGGTAACGGCAGATTGAGTTGTATACTCCCCAGGGAGTTGAGAAGGAACACTGAGTGTACACTGATCATTAACCAGGGATGATAATGTGGTCTTAGGGGTGGATTTGCGCATAATAATAATGATTATTCAAAATGTATCATATTGTTTAGACTGTTATAAATACTCTAGATGCTCACTATGTACGAATATGCAGTAATGAACAGGAATCGTTCCTTTTCTTATATTAATAAATATTCACGCAGTGGTAGAACGTTGGACTTCGGAGCGAAAGGTACTGAGTTTAAATCCCGCCTCCCAGGGGTCCGCCATCAATGTTCGCAGAAGATACATTTCTGACGAGATATTGATAGGATGGCACTACAGTTCTCGCAGGTTTACTGCAACGTTCGGGTTTCGGGTTTCCCCCTGCTCTAAACTGACAAGTCGTGATGTTAGTGAAAGATTCTCGAAAGCGTATCTAAACCCCATTACAAAAAGAAAATTAAAAAATAATGCTTACAAATGATAATGTATAAATGAATACACTCGTTTCTGTCCTATTTTAGTCCTACTTGGCATCATCAACTGTTACAGCATGGCACTATCATCGCGGATACAGGTTTTCTTCACAGTGGCCAAGCTACTAGCATTGGTCATGATCATTATCGGCGGCTTCGTGAAGATGTCTCAAGGTGAGATGGCACCAAACTGCCTTGTAACACTTGCCAGCGATATGTAACAGGACCTGTCGTCATGGGGTATACTTACTCGCACATTAACTGCTCTTTCTCTTTATAAGGTGTGGTTTCCGATCTCCCGACTGGATTTGAAGGGTCTCGGGTGTCGATATCCGCCATTGCCCTGGCGTATTACTCCGTGATGTTTACTTATGGCGGATGGTAATACATGTAGTCTAGTCTTACATTTTTAAATAGTATTTTCGTAATGACAAACTATAGAAATATTTATTTTTGTAATCACATTTCGGAATTTAATTATTATCAAAACAATTGTTCTCTGCGAATCGTAATTGATGTATATATAATTTATTCGTCAGAAAAAGATTGGAAATAAGCTGTCTAACTTACTAAATCCGCTCCTTTGCATTTACATAAGTAATTTCTATATATATATCATAAAGTAATAAAGAACAATTAACCCTCTGCCTGCTGCCATAAAGAGTAGTGTCTGTTAATCCAGCAGGGAGAGGGTTAAACGAATTGAATATGTATTGTATTTGCAGGAACAACGTCATATACCTCGTGGAAGAAGTAAAAAATCCTCGAAGGTATGCTCTTAGAAGAATATTATTTTATATCAGTATAAAGAAACATTTTTTTATATCATATACACATACCCCTATGCATTATCATGGAATATTTGTCGTTACCATTGGTCTAGCAACCTTCACGAGAACCCGATTGTAATTGATGCTGTATTTTTCACAGGAATGTTGCCATCTCCAGTGTATTAGGCTTGATAATCGTGGGGGTGGTGTACATCTTCACCAATCTGTCCTACTTCGCAGTCATGACCAAGATGGAACTCTATCAATCACCGGCAGTAGCTCAGGTATTGTACAACATTGTAATGTTACATACAATTTATTTTCAAAATCATTATCAAAGCTAAATTACACTCTACCGACAGCTCGTGCTATTCACTGACTTCATTTATAGCAGAGCGAAGAAACTTCAAGCGGATCGTACTATTGGCATAGGTTAGATGTCGGGCTTACCGGTATATCAAAAGTAATTGACTGTCTTCAATTATTTCATACGTGTGAATTGATGTGAATTGATGTTAAATTAATTTCGGTAATTATTCGAGAGTATCATATGGAATGAGACCATTTATAATGCATGGTTCACATGCATTAGAGCTGGTTTTGAACGGAGAACCTTCAGAGGAACTATACTTTTAGTATCGGTTCTGAATCACGCGAGACAGCCATAAACCATTCCATCCAGGCGCAGAGAGCAAACATTTAGACAAGGACAAATTGCCGCTCAAGGACATCATGGAACTCGACGCTGTTAGTTTCTGAATGCCACTGTTTGTTATTGCGTGGTTTTTACTCTAAATCTATTTAATTAGCGATATCCAGCTTCGAAATGGAAATAATAAATAGTTTTGGAAATCTGGTACACTTCTGACAGCCTACGGAGGGTAATCACCCAAATAAAGTTTTATACACATGATACTCTTGCTAAAGCTATTTGTCATATTCTACTAAAAAACATACGACTGTGTTCTTCCAATTATTTCGCTTTAGTAACTAATTTAAGTGTTTTTAGTACATTGTCAACCATGCTATCGGTGGATACTAATTTGGTATAAGTAATGATTAATTGCTGGGTTTTTTTTTTACTATAGTGCCTAAAATAGTCAGAATTGGTATTTTGAAAATATGTACTACCAATTATCTCAGAAGTGCGTTATCATAAAAATAATAGTTTGATTATACATATAATACTATGCAGGTATATTCACCCACAGGACTTTGAATAATTATAATAAAATACCATCTATCTATGGTAGATAGATGGTATTTTATTATAATTATTCGAAGTCCTGTGATGCACCACTCAACCGAACGTTTAACATCACCTCGTACCTAATATTATTGATGCTAGAGTGGTATTAGAAAGTGTCTAACGGGTGACAACAAGTTTTAGCAAGAGTATGTAATATTATGATGTGGCCTATGACTCCTTTACTTACAGACGTGGGCAAACAAGGTCATGGGATCGGCGTCGTGGATTATTCCAATCGCAGTAATGATGTCCGTGTTTGGTGGAGCTAACGGAATACTCACTGCGGGTTCCAGGTATTTATTTATGTATGATTGGCGGAGTGTATGATGTGTGTACCCCTTAGCAGCGACCTGAAAATACAATGAATTCGGTTTAGCTGCAACATCAGTTTGTGTGAAAGCACGCATAGTGTTAATAATTTAATTAGTACATTATTATATTTGACTGGATGTGTATCTGTGATTTTAAGGCAGCTGTGTTACGTAATAGCGTTGATATAAAAAAAAAATATCATATACCGTAGAACCGCTTTAATTCGAACCCCTCCAATTCGAAATCCTGCTTAATTCGAAACTGTCACATGGTCTTGGTCGAAAGCTTCTTATTTTATCATTATTTGACCCCTGTTAATTCGAAATCCCGCTTAATTCGAATCGTATCGTGTAACTGGCCGATGTCAGAGAAATATTACCCGTTCTATTAGTATACTGACATTATTTACGCTATCAAATGTGTATAATAAATACAATAACATTCTGTTTTAGAATACAGTACGCTGCCGCCAGAGATGCCAATTGGTGGGAATTCCTGTCCTTCATCCATGTTAAACGACGAACACCAATGCCAACAATCATAGTCAGAGTATGTGTCTTACTATAGACACCATATGTATAGCAACTGTTGGAAGCAGAATGAAGTCCCAACGTAGTATCTACACCGCTGTTATCTCATTGTAGTCTTATTAAATATTAAATACCCAAGTCTATGTTCCCCAAAAGGGTCGTATTGTAGCCTAAATCAGTCTGTGTGCCATGCTCATACTAATATAGCAGGAAATAACTATCCCTAGATTTCCGCCCCGGACTACAGTTGAGACCCCTTCGTGAAATGCAGACAGGACAATGATCGGTTGGCTTGATTCAGATGGACAATTAAACCCTATTTATTTATGTCTTCCATGTATTCATGTAACTTAAAAGCATACTATTATAGATGGTTTACCTAAATAATGGACAAACGAAATTTCTATCTGAGATTACGTATGTTTGATTTATCAACCCAAAAGTTGTTATTTATTGATGCACTTAATCCCAACACTCGATAGTTATCAAAGATTTAATATTTAATATAAATTTAATATATATAAAAGGAACGTATCTCTAATTATCTTGTCTTTGGATCATTTAACTGCAGATCGAATTGTCCCAATGTGGATCGTCGGAAGGAATTTTGGCGATATAGAATTTATTATAAGTATCACAAATGAATGTGGTCTTCATTTATTACTGAAATAGTGTCACATGCTCGTTAAAATCTGTGATTGTGTGCCTTTAAATGTCATCATGCACATAATAGTCCATTGTTTATTCCTCTCCAGATAATAGTAGCACTCGTCATGACACTACAAGGAACTGTCATGGGACTGATATATTTCCTCAGTTTCACCGTCTGGCTGTTTAGTGGCATGAGCGCATTGAGTTGCATAGTGCTTAGATTCAAGATAAAAGACGACCCACAAAGAATTAAGGTAATTTATAATTGACAAATCCACGATAAAATATGTGTTTATAATTGTATAAAGACATAGAAACGTGTAACTTCCTAGAAAAATCACTGTCCACGATTAATACACGTATGTTCTTTGGTTCATAGTTGTAATTGTACGTCACATGCTCTGATTCTGTTCTGTTCTGGCAAAGGATACATATATACTACTTAATAATATTGAGTTCATATTCGATTAACCTTGCCATAGTCCATGCAACATCAGTAACATGAAGACATTCTCCAGTAACGAAAATGAAAGTTTAATTCATACATATACATTACTACTCACAACAATCAATACCCTGTAGTCATAGTTTTGACATGGGAATATAATAGACCAATAACCTTCTAATGACCTTTGATGTCAAGCACAGTTCCAACTATGGCCTCAAGAGACAACACCAATCACATCACACGTCCAATGCGAAAATAATTAGAAGTGCAGATTGTATTAAATGATAATGGTTTACCGTGTATGCCCAAGAGAGTAGCGTGTCCATTGTTCCGTTCAGAATCAGAAACCCTATTAAATTATTTCTCATATACGGTATACATGTACTAGTATACTAGTCATATCATCTTTTAGTTTTAGTGATGTTTTAGTATAGATATATCTAGGTAAGGTTATATACCATCTCTATTCTGTTTTCAGATTCCCATACTAATACACATCATCTTCGTTCTGATCTGCTTGTTTCTGCTCATTGCGCCAATCGTGGAACATCCACGAATAGAACTGCTCTACGGGGCCGCGTTTGTTGTTGGGGGCCTCCTGTTCTACCTCCCATTGGTCTATTTTGACCTAAAACCTAGGTGTATTAGTGAGTATTGCATGGCTATATCATTACATGAGTTACTATACAATGTGTCGTATAATAACATAATTCCTAGTAAAGTGTGGTATATAAGTATATGGATCCGTCGGGTGGCGTATCTTGTAACGGACAAGCAGTGCCTAGCCCAGTGGTTGGTGTAGCAATACTGAAGATTCCGGGCTGACTACACCTATTATTTCTAAGTCTAGCAGTTGCATATGTAAAGAGAAATACTGGGGAAATATCTATTGGTATTTGCTTGTTTTGGGATCTTTTATGTTCTTTCTAAAACTGTGTTCTTGTGATGATGATAATAATAATAAAAATATTTACCCGGCTAATTCCATGCCGCTGAAGATGTTAGGTGTTATATTGACTTGTAATACCTGTTTAATATCATTGTCATTGCATATCCCGCGAAGTTCCTATCATTTAGGCAGTTATCTATATCATAACTGACATCCAATAGAAACGATACTAAGAAACCATTATTCCAACTCTTATATAATTTGGATAATAGACAGGAAATGGTTGTTGAGCATTATTCCAACTCTTATATAATTTAGATAATAGACAGGAAATGGTTGTTGAGCATATCGCCCTAACATAACAAAATTATATCTGACGCCGATTTCTCAAAACTAACTTGAGTTGAAATCTTGCTCCCATTTATCCCATTAACACATCCTGTAACTTCAGTAAAAACTCAAACACAGACTCAAGTTACAGCACCGAGTCAATGGGAATAGGAGAAATCTCAGCTGAGCAAAATCTCAAACAGGTGTATTTCGAAAAATCGGGGTCAGGTGGCTAAAAACCCGTGAGAGTGTTATTTCCATAAGAAATAGCGCGTTGTTCTTCAATCTTCTCTCAACGTCTTGGTATAGTTTCTTTTGGACGTTAGTATACGTCTTTGTTTTCCAGACACGTTGGAGATGTACCTGCAGCTGTTACTGGAGGTGTCGCCTAGCATGTACGTTCCAGAAGACTGACAGACATAGAACTGGCAGCGTACGGTTAATGCTATATGTCTTAATGAGCACTATTGACTAATGAATGTCAGAATGATGAATCGCATGGCAACAGTGGCACATGGTACGATGCTTTCCTTTGTTCTACGATACCAGCATCGATACACGGACACTGTGACTTCCCTTCCATATATACATTCATATTAGTATCGTGTAAAACGGCAAGGAACATGTGGCTTAGCATCGTCACAGCCTAGAGGTACTTATTACGTTATCACTTCATGGTACCCCTGGCATACATCTAGGGGAAAACCTGTGCAAACAGCCAACCAATGAAATTATTTTATCGACGATTTTGCTGTAACAATATATCCTATAAAATACCGTGAATCATTCCTGCTAGTAAATTGATGGTCACGTGCATCTAGTCTACATTGCAGTTAGGTCCCTTTGCTTATGCTATAATGTTTTTTTGATTGGTCACTAAAAAGTGTTCTATTTTTAGCTCCTTGGCTGTTTGCGCAAGTTTTCCCCTAGGTGTGAGCCAGGGGTACCATGAAGTGATAACGTAATAAATACCTCTGCGGTGAAAGGATGGTGGTTTAGAGAATAATAAGATATAGTTCAATGAGCAATTTTCTTTTTGTTGACAATTTGCCACTTTTTGAATATGCATCATCGAAGTAGATCTACTCATTTTTATACAAACTATTTATTTTTTTAAATAACAAAATGAGAAAATAATAATCCACGAAACATCTTTGACATGGGCTAATTAATATACGGAATGACTTTTGTATTACAATTAGCTCTTCGTGTTGTTCCAGATTACATGAAAAAAAATCACGCTGATGTCAATGCTTTATGTTGTCTGGACAATGTATGGTACCGTAATTATATATCCGAGATGTTTGTATGCATTGTAGTCTTACCATAAATCACTAATTTATAACCGTGTTGACATGACTGTTCATTAATGGGCATTACTCATATTAATGATATATGTTTGTGTTGTCAGGTGTATCGGCGTATTAAGTGACACGAGTAAGGATATGTGCATGCATACTAGCAATTAGTCTCTGTCACAAACCCTGTTCCCAACTAAATACTCCTATTCCAGATATCTCTCAAGGACAAAAGCAAATCAAGATTCTATTATGGGGATAAATATTTTCAGAGGCTCCTTTTATATTAATATTATACCCATTAGTAGAATTTATTAAAAATAATTTACTTTCACCATCTTAGACTATTGATATATAGTCTAACTAGATCTAGTAACTAGCAATGTGATGACGGATATACAAAGCATTTTAGCATGGGGTGTGGGGAAGGGGTGGCAGTTGAATGAAAATTTCAAATATATATTGCAAAGAGATACAGCCAGTAACCGTCACATACATGGGCATTAACCACAGGCACTTGAAGCAGACTATGGTCGTTTTAATAAAAATTTAAAATAAATAAAAACAGTAATATCATGTTTTTTTTGGAAATATAATTTTTTGGGTTAGATCTCGATCTATTTGTAGTGATACTTTTGTAAAATAATTAAAAATTAAAATAGGGACCCATCGACGATATAGACTAGTAATAAATATGTCGCCGGTGGGTCCTTTTTGTTAATTTTTCATTATTTATATGTATTTTTTTAAAAATATTTTTACAAATAGACATAGATCTAGATCTAACCCCAATTTTGTTTTTAAATACGACTCTCTTTTTTTTAAAATCAAAATAATGGCCTGCTTCAAGTGCCTGTGCTTTAACCGACAAATCCTGAGAAACTACTGTTTGTATAGTTCTCTATTTGGGTGTTTTTTGGGGGGACCAATTACTACTCGGGGTGGGGTGGTACTAATATGTTTACAGTACTCACTATTCAATTTCTGCATATTTCTATTTTTATATTAACTATTTTTTTATTTATGGCGTGTATAGATACATGTAGATACTATTTCAGACTTACCAATAAAGCATTTATTTTGTTATTTGGTCATTATTTCTGGATCGATGTATTATTAGACATTGATGTGCTGTTGTTACTATTGATACATCTGCCGCGACGGCTCTTCGTGGGTTTCAACAAAAAATCAAATATATGTGGTTGTTACTCGTTATTTTCCTGCTCCATACTCACACTCTACCCGCCACACTCCGCTCTCCACACTCCTCACTCCACCTTCCATACTCCACACGCTCCATTCCACACTCTACGCTCCACATTATACACTCCACACTCTACCCTCCACACTCTACACTCTGCACTTCACATTCCACTCCACACTCTATACTCCACACTCTTCACTCCACACTCTCCATACCCTACTCTCCACACTCTGCACTCCACACTCTACACTCCACACTCTCCTCTCTACAGTCTACACTCCACATTCTACACAGCACTCCACGGTCTATACTCAACACTCCACGCTCTCCACTACACACTCTACACACCACACTCTACAATCTACAATCTACTCTCCACACTCTACGCTCTCCACTCTACAATCTACACTCTATGCTCCACCCTCCAAAATCTACTCGCCACACTCTACTCTCCATTCCACACTATACCCTCCACACTCCACACTCTATACTCCACTCCACACTATACACTCTACTCTCCGCTCTCTCCACCACACACTACACTCTCCATTCCTCACTCCACTCTCCACACTCTACTCTCCACAAACTCCGCTCCACACTCTACACGCCACACACTCCACATTCTACACTCTACTCTCCAAACTCTACCCTCCACACTCTACTCTCCACACTCTACACTCCACACTCTACTCTCCACGCTCTCCACTCCACGCTCTACATTCCACACTCCACTCTACACTCCACATTCCACACTCCACTCTCCAAACTATACCCTCCACACTCTCCACATTCCACTCTACTCTCCAAACTATACCCTCCACACTCTACCCTCCACACTCTACACTCCACGCTCTACTCTCCACGCTCTCCACTCCATGCTCTACATTCCACACTCTACACACCACTCTGCACTCCACACTCTACTCTCCACACTCCACTTTCTCCACTCCACACTCTCCACTACATTATCCACACTACACACTGCAGAACCGCACAGTTTGATCAAAAGTGTTAGCTTATAATGGCAGCATTGATCTAGATATAGGATAATACAGTATACTAGTATACTAATAGTTTTGTATACTTAGTATACTATTTTATCACCAAACTCCTACAGTACACCATGTAGTGCATTACCCTGATTTTATGAGCATTTTATTTCTTTATATTATCGAAACGGTAGTAAAATATGACACCAAGAAAGATAATCTTGAGCGAGACAATACTCACGGTACTCCATGTTCCGTGTAATCGTGACAACACACACACACACACACACACACACACACACACACACACACACACACACACACACACACGATGTACACATATAATTATCTTCTTGGGTGGATCGTTATGACTACATCATGTATTAATGTATTAATTGTTTTGGTTTTTTTTCTTTCTGAAAATAGAAGAGTATGCAGAATTGCACTAGCAGATAGAACTCCATCTAACTGTAACTGTAAGACATGTATACGTGTGTGCCCTCTGACCTCTTGCCTTTCACACCTGCATACTCCTAATTAAATAAAGACCTGATTAATCCAGGTATTGTCTCACCTGTCAGTATGTTATATTAACCACAATCACAATCGGAAAATCTTACTTTCATTAAACCAATTATATATTAGGGTAATATCACGTGCAGGATCCATTCAAGTACAAGTAATTATAATTCATCTAGGCCACGCGATTACGAAACCTTGGAGTACAATTTGATGCTCAACATAAATTATTGTTCACAAATCCTCAAATAAAATTTGAGATTTAGCATGAAATTGTACTCGAAGATCTCGGGACCAAATATCGATATCTTATTTCCAATAAACTTGCAAATATATGTGGCACTGAACACACAAACTGATTCTCTTGTATTCATTGCAGTCATCCCCATCAACTATATCACGGCAAATTAGAAACACAGATGAAACTGGTATTATACGTTGAACCTAGAGCATAAAGTCACTCCTATCTCATGCACTTCAATATTACTGTAATCAGTATTGTGTGTGCATTCGACTATACTATCTTTAATGATGGTTTCTGTTTGGTTTGTTTGTCGTTGTTTTATGTTACTTTTAGTCTCTTGAATCACCATGACTGTGTGTCGATGCAAAGAAATATGATGATGATGATGATGATGATGATGATGACCTACTATTTGTCTCAGTGCATATAGGTAGCCTACATAACACGTTTTATCTAGAACCGCTGATGTCTTACAAAATACATGGAACCGTCTCGTAAACATTCTACCGAAACCTAAAACCCAACCCCGAGGACCTCCGGGGTATAATTATGGTATGTACATGGACATTGAACCGCTTCGTACACCTTCTACTGTTATAATTAAATAATATCTACAGCAAGTCATCAGAAGCCCAATTCAAAGCCGTTGCCAATTAAACACCACACTCACTCAATCGGTGCAAGATCTAATGAAGATATACATCGACCGTTGTCTCAACTTGCTTGACCTAGGCCGTGGACCTGGTCAGTGTGACATATGGCAATGCCTGATGGCAAGGAGCACGACACCTCTTGTGCTTAAATACTAGAACTTCCATAGACTACCAGGAATCAATTGGTCTGTCCGTCATATTGAAGACTTGTCAGCATTGTCCGGGATTAGTGCGTAACTTTATTCGTAAGTATCATTGTTTGTATTGCCCAAGTGCAGATTGCGACTTCCAAAAATATGTATAACCTTTAAGATCGTCAGCATTGAGTTTGCATTCCAATCAATCTTATGAAAATCATATCCGAAACGGACGGTTGTGATATCTTCTATTTTTGGGGGGGTAAAATAATGTCAAAATGTTTAAAGAGCGAAACGAGATCTGATTTTAATTGGATTGCATTCCAATGTTATATTCTTGTTCATGTCATGAAAGCTTGAGATATTTATATTTATTTCATTTACTTATCATTTAACATAGTTTTTCTTCGTGTTCTGAACATAGAAAAACAATGCAAGCATCTACTGTGTTGGTTGTAATTGTACTCGTCCTGGCGAGTGAAGTCAGTGGTCATGGGCGACTACTAAACCCGCCGTCCAGGGCGACAATGTGGAGATTAGGATGGAACACGCCAAAAAACTACAATGACAACCAAATGTTCTGCGGAGGTTTCAACGTAAGTGTTAAATTGTTTGTTTAGTAATCATGTTTAAACTTCTTATTTCGTTTAAAGGCATAATATCACCCGCTTCTTTATACTTCTGTAAATGGGCAGATAACTCTCATTTCTGCTCGTATTCCTTCTTAGAATGGTAATACATCACGGAAAAGACAAATAGCGAACGTTCCCTTATTTAATATAAAATATTATTTGTTTTAATACTATCGAGTGTTGGGGGAAAACATGTGAAACCAGATAATATTTTAACATCCAATAGGCGGTGTAAATTATTAACACGTACATTAACATTGTGGACAACATCTATTGGTGTGAATAAATAGCATAATGATATTAATATGTAGATATCCGTTTATCAGAAACAACAGAAAGCTGGCGGGAAATGTGGCGTGTGTGGAGACCCGTGGAACGGACCACACGAGAACGAGGCCGGCGGGAAGTACGCCACCGGAACTATCGTCAAAAGTTACACTCAGGGTCAAAAGGTCACCATCACGATTGAGATAACAGCCAATCACCTTGGATGGTTCGAATTTCGACTCTGCCCAGTCAACGATAAGAACGTGGCAGCCACCCATGAGTGTCTCGATAGACACCTTCTTTCATTGGCTGACGGGTCTGGCTCTAGATATCCGATTGGTTCGTTCCACGGAAAGGCGTATATTGATGTACTGTTTCCCCCAAATCTGACATGCACACAGTGTGTCCTACAATGGAAATATCACGCAGGTTATGATGATTGCTATACTATTTTAGTAATGGGGGCAGTAGGATGGCAGTTGAATGAAAATTACAAAGTGATATCGTGATTAATGAGCTGCCGCCCCTGCCCCATGGCTAGCTCCGACCCTGGCATTATAACGTTATCGTGTACTAAGCAAATACTATATAGTATTATCTGGAGATCCTCATAAAAACATAATATGTTGAAGGATGAAAACTAAAGATGCAATATGTCATATTTATGTTACATTTGGTATGCCTTAATGAGAATGTATATTCACACCATTGTAATGCATTAACGAAGAAACTAATACCCTTTCGAATTCCGCCATCCTTTGCCCAATAGATATTTAATTACCGCTACATATGAATGTTAGCTGAATAAATATCAGAACATAGTCATATGTGTGGATGTATCTTCAAGTAGTATTTGCTGTATTTGTTGCAGGGAACAGCTGGGGTGTGTATCCCAATGGTCAGCGGTGCGTTGGCTGCGGGGCCCAGGAGGAGTTTTACGGATGTTCCGATATCGCCATTGTTCCCCGCGATGGCGACTCCAAATCGCCAACAGAAGGTACAACTCCCAAGCCTACCACCCAGCCAATCACAACTCCTGAAGCCACCACCCAGCCAATCACAACTCCTGAAGTCACCACCCAGCCAATCACAACTCCCATGCCTAACACCCAGCCAATCACAACTCCTGAAGCCACCACTCAGCCAATCACAACTCCCGAAGCCTCCACCCAGCCAATCACAAGCCCCGAAGCGACCTTGGCGCCGTCTTCAGTCACGTGTTCTTCGAGCTATGTGACCAGTACTGACTCTAGCTATAAGTGGTGCCAAGCGAAGTGTCCAAGCGGTTTGTGCAAGTCTGTGGTAGTCTGTGTATAGATGAATGTTATTACCTTATTGTATACATGTATAAAGTTTGGACAGGCTATAGAGTGTGTAAATGTATTTTATTACAATGATCAAGTGTGGACATAATTATAGGGTAGTGTGTATATGTTTGTTATTATTTTGATGCCATGATAACATGTTGACATAATAGGGTAGTGGGTAGATGTCTGTTATAACTTTGATGACATGATAAAGTGTGGACATAATATAAGGCATCCTCGAAAACCCAAGCTATTGTGACTCCACTACCTTCCGTAAAATACCCTGGGATCACTGCCTATTCAGAACTC
>JAUTBQ010152853.1:0-13749 GCA_032361185.1 Lepetodrilus ovalis | reverse complement strand
CCAATTGAAATAGGAATAGTTAAATTATCATCAGCCCAACCATAAGAAATATTTTCTACAATTGCTCCAACTGCAGCTGCAATAAATCCTACTATATATTCCAAGGGTAAGTTATCAATTTTGGGAGTAAATAAAATAACAATACAAGCTGTGATAAAAAAAGCTAAAGTTCCTTCCAAACTTTTAGAAAGGAATTTATGTTTCCCAAATCTTCTTCCAATTAAAGCTGCTGCTGTATCTGAAACTATTAGTATAGAAAATCCGGTTATAAATAATACTTTAGGAAACATCCACATTGTTAAAATAGCTGCAATAAAAACATACGAAGCACCATTTAAATTCTTTTTACTATTATCACTTTCATGTTCGCGTAAAATAAATCCAAATATTTTATTTACTAAATCATTTAGTGGTTTTAAAAAATGACGTCCATAATCAATAACAACTGAAGTAATGGTAAGTGGGATTAAATAACTAAGTGCGGTTTGTTTATCTATAAAACTATAGACAATTGGTATTGATAACGAACAAAGGTGAATTATTTTTCGAAGCAATTCACCTTTATAATTTATTGTTCCATTATCTATTTTATCCATCTTTTTTATCAGAATCTTTTTCAGCTTTTATTTCTTGAGGATTATTATTTTTTTTATCCATCATTTCTTTTACATGTTCGGGAACTTCATCTTCTTTACCATTTCTTTTAGAAGGTGGTAACTCTTCTCCATTCATAATCTTATTTATTTCTTCAGCATCTAAAATTTCACGCTCAAGTAATTCAGCAGAAAGTTTATGAAGTACATCAAGATTTTCGGTTAAAAGTTTTTCTGCAAGATTCATTCCTTTTGTAACAATTGCGGCAATCTCATTATCAATAAGTTCAGCAGTTTTTTGACTGTAGTCGTTATGTTTTGTTACTTCTCTTCCAAGAAATAATTCTTCTTCATTTTTTCCCAAAGCTAAAGGACCTATCTTTTCACTCATTCCCCACTCACAAACCATTTTTCTTGCTAAGTTTGTTGCCTTTTCAATATCATTTCCTGCACCTGTAGTAAATCTATCAAAAATAACTTTTTCGGCAGCTCTGCCACCAAGTGCATAAGCAATAGTAGCTTCAAGATATTCTTTTGAGTAAGTATGTTTTTCATCAACAGGCAAATAAGTTGTAACACCTAATGCTCTTCCTCTTGGAATAATAGTTACTTTATGAACCGGATCAGATTCCGGAATTTTTAATGCAACTAGAACGTGTCCAATTTCGTGATAGGCAGTAGTTTTCTTTTCTTCTTCAGAAATTATCATACTTTTTCTTTCTGTTCCCATCATTACTTTATCTTTAGCATCTTCAAAATCATCCATTGAAACACTTACTTTATTTTTACGTGCAGCAAGCAAAGCAGCTTCATTAACTAGGTTAGCTAACTCAGCACCAGCTAACCCAGGTGTTCCTTTTGCAAGGATTTTAAGATCAACACTTTTATCTAAAGGAACATTTCTTGTATGAACTTTTAGAATTCCTTCTCTACCTTTTACATCAGGTCTATCAACAACAACTTGTCTATCAAATCTTCCTGGTCTTAATAATGCAGGATCTAATACGTCAGGTCTGTTAGTTGCAGCTATAATAATTACTCCACTATTTTGCTCAAAACCATCCATCTCAACAAGCAAAGCATTTAAGGTTTGTTCTCTTTCATCGTGTCCGCCACCAAGTCCGGCACCACGATGACGACCTACTGCATCAATTTCATCTATGAAAATTATACACGGTGCACTTTTCTTGCCTTGATCAAAAAGATCACGCACTCTACTTGCACCAACACCAACAAACATTTCGACAAAATCAGCACCACTCATAGAAAAGAATGGAACGCCAGCTTCACCGGCAACAGCACGTGCCATTAAGGTTTTACCGGTTCCAGGAGGTCCTAATAATAAAACACCACGCGGAATTTTTCCACCAAGCTTCTGGAATTTTGATGGTTCTTTTAAAAATTCAATTATTTCTTGCAATTCTTGTTTAGCTTCATCTGCTCCGGCAACATCCTTAAATGTAATTTTAAGACTACTCTCAGGAACCACTTTTGCTCTACTTTTACCAAAATTAAATATTCCACGTGAACCACCTGCACCACCACCGCCTTGCATTTTACGCATTATTAAAACCCAAACACCAATAATTAACACCCAAGGCAAAAATCCAACTAGTATTGTTAACCATTCATTTGAATCGTGAGCAAATGTATATTTAATTTTTTTATCTTTCCAAATACTTTGTTGATCTTGAATTAAATCTTCAACAATTATTACATTAACTTTTTTAGTATTTATATATTGACTATTTATCAATATTTTTTGTTCTTCCTTAAGTTCCGCTTCTATTTCATAATTGTTTATTTCTGATTTCACTAATCGAATTTCTTGAATTTTGTCTGTTTCAAGTAAGTTTTCATAAACATTATAATCAATATCAATTGAGCCGGTTCTTCCTTCATTGAGAATTTGCATAACAATTACTGCCGCAATTATTACTGCACCCCAAGTAAAAACAGTTTTAAGTATTTTAGACCAATCAAAATCACCATCAGGTTTTTGTGGTGGCTTAAAGCCTTTCTTCTTTTTATCCGGATTTTGTTCTTCAGAATTATTTGACATTTTAAATTCTTTTATAGGTTTGTACATTAACTATCTCCTAACTACTCATTATTCGCTTAAAGCATATATTGATTTCAAATTTCTAAATTTTTGCGCGTAATCCAATCCATAACCAATTACAAATTCATTTGGAATTTCAAATCCAATATAATCAATTTTAGTTTTATATTTTAAACTATCAGGTTTAACTAATAGAGTTGCTACTTTAACACTTGCCGGATTATATTTTTTTAGCATATCGTTTATATACTTTATGGATAATCCGGTATCTACAATATCTTCTACAATAATTATATGGCGTTCTGAAATATCCGCATTTAATTCTTTTATTAACTTCACTGCACCAGATGAAATTTTTTCATCTCCATAGCTGGAGAGTTTAAAAAAATCAATCTCGTGATGAATGTTTACTTGCCTAACTAAATCGGCAAGAAACAAAAAAGAACCATTGAGAACACCAATAAAAATAGGCAATTTACCATTGTAGTCTAGTGTAATTTGTTCGCCTAATTCTTTAATTCTACTTTGTATTGTTTCTTCTGATAGTAAGGTTATAAATTTTTCGTTACCAACCCAAAGTTCTTCTTTTTTATTTTCTAATTCAGACATAATTTTAGAACACTTTTTGTTTTTGATGTTATTTTATATTTCTCACTAACTCTCAATCCAACTAACCACACAATGTCATTCCCATAAGTTAAAACTAACTTACTTTTTCTTCTACTTGTTGGAACTTTAGAATCTGTAAGGATATCCGATATTCTTTTCTTTCCTTTCATTCCCAGTGGTTGAATAAAATCTCCGTCTTTCCATTCCCTTAGCACAAACTCTTTTTTTACTTCTTCTGCAGAAATAATTTCTTCAAACTTTTTTTTATTTAACTCTACTTTTTTGATATCGAGTTTTTTAATGCTCAATTCTTTGTTTTTGATTTTTACAGTTTGCCCAATTTTAATTTTTATTTCAGCAAATTTAGTTTTATCAATTTTCTTTATTACAATTTGATTTCTTTCTCTTACGCATACATAATTTCTAGAAATTTCAATTATACTTCCGGTTTGACTATTAACCAGTTCGTTAAGTTTTAGACTTAGATTAAAGTTATACTCTACATCAGTTCTATTTTGAATTGAAATTTTATAAACTTCGCCCCAAATAGTTTTAGGGTAATTTTTCAGTATTGCAATTTTTATTATAGTGTTTCCACTGCTTTCTCTTACTACCTCTTGATAAACTTTTGAAATAAAAAAATCAATAATCTCTTTTTGATTTCTTAACACCTCTGTTGAATTAAGCACAACTTTATTAAGTGCCGGATTTATATTCTTCTCAATTAAAGGAACTATTTTTTTTCGTAAATAATTTCTTCTAAATTCTAAACTCTTATTTGATGAATCCTCGCGAAATTTTATATTTAATTCCTTTAGATACAGTTTAATATCATTTTTGTTTACGCATAAAAAAGGACGAATAATATTTTCTCGTCTAATCGGGATACCTGAAATTCCATCAATTCCCGAACCATTTACAATATTTAGAAGAACAGTTTCGGTATTATCATTACTGTTGTGAGCTGTAACTATCAAATCCGAATTTGTTTTTATCGCAACTTTTTCTAGCTCTTTATATCTTAAAATTCTCGCTGCTTCTTCTATTGAATATTTATTCTCTCTCGCAAAGGTTTTTACATTTACACTTGACGAATAAAAAGGAATATTAAAACGCTCACATAAATCTTTGCAAAACTTTTCATCCTTATCACTTTCTTTTCCACGTAAATTATGGTTTATATGAACAGCAAAAATTTCAATATCGTATTTTTTTTTGTACTTATAAAAAAAATGGAGAGCAAAAACTGAATCTGCTCCCCCGCTTAAAGCAATAATTATTTTTTTTGCATCAAAAAGTAAGTTATGCCTCTTAATATAATTGATAACATTTTGTTCTATTGTTTTTTGATGCTTCATTGAGATTTTTAATTCTTATAATATTTTGATAATCTACTATTATCCTATATTTGCTCAGCTAATTTTTGTCATTCTGAATGAAGACGTATTGTATCGAAATGAAGAATCTCAATGTTATAAATATTGAGATATTTCAGTTGCAAAGAACACTCCTTCAATATGACAAAATTTAATTAAAAGATTCAAATAAATGTAGCTTCCTCATATCAAAATTTCATTTTACTCAATATTTAATATCTTAAACTTAATTATACCAGCCGGAACTTTTGCTTCAACAGTTGTTCCTTTCTTTGCTCCCATTAAAGCACTACCAACCGGAGATGTAAATGATATTTTACCTTTTTGTAAATTTGCTTCTTCTGCAGCTACTAATGTATATTTGTATATTTTATTATTGTTTAAATTTTTAACTTCTGCTTCTGACAAAATATGTATTTCATCGTTTGAGAATTTAGATTTATCAATAACTTTTGCTTTCGAAAGTGTTTCCGCAATTTTTGCAATTCTCAATTCCAAATGACCTTGTGCTTCTTTTGCCGCATCATATTCAGCATTTTCTTTTAAGTCTCCATACGATCTTGCTTCGGCAATTCTTTTTGCCATTTCTTTCCTGCCTGTTGACTTTAATTCTTTTATTTCTTTTTCAAGTTCTATTATTCTTTCTTGACTTAAATAAACAAATGTTGACACGTGCTATCTCCTCTTTTCTTCTATATAAAAAAAATTGCCACTACTTACAGTAGTGGCACACTCAAACATAATAAATTATGTAATTTTTTACAATTATTATTCAAAACTTATCAAATATTCTTTTTGACAAGTTCCAATCAAGAAATTATCAAAAAGAAAATCCATTTTAGTTTAATATGCTTCAACTCCGCTCAGTACGATTATTTTATAATTTCTTTCTATTCAAAAACTTCTTGTACTCTGCAAAAAGATTTAAAATCACAAAACCTACATACTAAATTTTCTCTATCTTCAAATATGGAAAGGTGAAATTCGCCTTTACCTATTTTTTCGTAGTATTCCAAAAGATGTTGCTTTGTAATTTCAATTTGCTTTTCATTTAATTGTTCAATCTCTTCATTCTTAGGTCTTCTCTTTAAGTTAACCGGTTTTATCCCAAAATCTTTTTCATTATAACTTAATGAATAGATAAACATTTTAAAACCTTCATAAACTTTATCTTCAATATTCTCAATAATATGTTTGCCTGCCATAAGGTAAACAATAAGTTGAAGTGAAATCCCTTTTTGTAATTCTGCCAATGTTGGCTTTTTACCTTTTAGTTTATAATCAACAATACTAAACTTATTATTTTCCAAGTCAACATCTATTCTATCAATTTTCCCACGTAACTTTAATTCCCCAATTGCTAACGGTGGAATCTTTGGAGCATCTTTTCCATCTCTATTAAATGTACCAAATGGATATTCAAAAAAGAATGGGAGGAAATCTCCCTCTCGTTTTTGTTCTTCTAACAAAAATTTATTTAGAATTGAATTTTCTTTTACTCCACCAATGCCAAGTATTTTTTCCTTCTCGTAAAATGCCAAAGGTGAATGAAGATTAAGTTTACTTATTTTCTCTTCAGCAATTTTAAATAAGATTTTTTTTAGTTTAGCAAATTCTTTACTATCACAGTTACTTATTATGATTTTTTTATCCTTTACCTTGCTATAAAACTCATATAATATAGAATGTAAAACATTACCAAGTTCAATCGGTTCGGCTTCTTCTGTTGGTTCTGCAATTGGTTTTAGTTTTAATATTTTCTCTGAAAAATACTTAAACGGACATTTTGCAAATGTTTCAAATTGTGATGAAGAAAACTCTTTATCTAAAAAGTTATTTAGATAATTCTCAATCTTTTCATTTTTCTTCTCACTTTTTATAAATCCATTAAAGCTACTATTTTCAAAAGGTTCGGAACTTCTTTGTACTCCAATTTTATTTGCCTCTAGCAATTCCTCTAATTCAACACCTATACTTTTTGTCTTTTCTATAAGTTTTGTATTATCAATATCATTTCCAAGTTCAATTAACAATTCTTCTTTAGAAAATATTTGGTTATTAGAATACTTCTCCAGTGAAGCAATAGAAATGATTTTTTCTAAATCTTTTACAAATGTTGAAGTTACCAATTCCTTATCAACATCGTGCAAAGGGATTGTTATATAAAGTTTCTTGCTCCAAGATGAAAGCACTTGATAAAAATGATATCGCTCCTCGGTTTGATGAATAAGTTCTTTCTTTTGAAATGAACCGGAGAAAAATATTTCGGGTTGATATTTTGTTGGGAAATCGCCATCACACATTCCCCCTAAGAACAAATAATCAAAATTTAATCCACGAATTTCATTTACAGATGTTACTAAAACTCCTTGATCTGTTTTTTCCTTTACATTAAACCTAGCCCAATTAGCAATGGTTTTAATTTGCTCAATAAAATAATTTACTGAATATTTTCCCTCCCCTTCTTCAATTTTAATAAATGATAAAACCTCCATAAGCGTTTGCATCAATACTGTAACTGATTTTATATATTCTTCTTCCTTCCCAAAAGAATTATCTAAAAGTTTGCAAGGAAGTTTTAACTGAAGCAAAATCTTTTTAAAATTTTTCAAAAATTCATCAATTGTATTTTTACTTCTGAGAGGACTCAACAAATTGTTTAGATAGTTTATATCAGATTTAGCTTTCTTATATCTTTCAGTTTTGTCTTTAATTTCATTTCCACTTAGCTCTGAATTAAATTCGAGCAATGTTAAAGCATCATTGATAATATGCTCCCAATTGTTTTTACCGGAAATAATTTTCAGCTCGGATGCTACAACCAACAAATTATTTAAGTCAATATTTTCAACATTCAGAAATCCATTTGTTAAAACTCTTGCAATATCATTGTAATAAAAATCGTGTTCTATTAGCTCAAGTAAACTAATAGAAGCAACAACCGGTGGAGATGACTTAAGCTGAATTCTATCCGTAAGATTTATTGGAATATTATATTTGTTAAAAATGTCTCGTACATTATTTGAATAATTACCAACTATATTAAATGCAACACATATTTTTTCCGGTTGAATATTTTCGGTTAGTATTAATTCCTTAATTTTTTTAGCTATAAATTCTATTTCATCATTTCTATTTTGAAGCTCAACTTTAGAAACATTATTCTTATATTTTTCACTAATTATAATATTTCTTTTGGGTTGAAATAAATTTGTACGAATTAAATCTTTAAACTCAGATGTATCAGTTGGTGTTGAATCAATAATTCTGTTAAACCCGTAATCTTCAAGCTTGGTATAGCTTTCATCAAGATGCGAAAAAATTGATGGATTATAATTGTAATAATCGAAACTCAAAAACAACTTTTTATCTTCTAATTTGGAAAGTTTATTTATAATTTTTACTTCTATAGAGGTAAACTCATCAAACTCATTTAGAACAATTGTTTCAACAGTCGGGAAATAATTATTAAACGAATCTGTAAAATCTTTCGTTGTAAGATTAAGCACATCCGAATAAATATCACCAAGTTCTTCTGCTGATAAAGTTTTACACTTTTTATTATACAGTTCATAAATACTTGCAATATCTTCCGCTTTGCTTTTTTCACTTCCTTCTAGCTTTACAGATTCTTCCAATAGTTTACTTGGAGTAATTCCGTGTCTTTTATATTCCGAAATTACATTTTTAATTTTATCAAGTGTACCAAAAGGAACACCAAGACTGTAAGCTGCAAAATATTTTAAGTCTAATTTTTCAACAGCTTGCTTAATCAATACTGAGGAAGCAGCTTCACTTAGTGGAACAAATGCTTTATGAAAATTATTAATTTTTGTGGTTAGTGTTGTTAATGTTTCAATATTGATTTTTGTTATCGGTTTGTTTTTGTAACCGGCAATTATTTTTTTTTTAAGTTGACGTAGTTTTCTGTTTGTTGGTACAATTATAAGAAGAGAATGAACAGTGTCATTCTCGATTTTATAATCAATTAACTCAACAATACTTAGGCTTTCAATTTTTTCTTTTGTTAGAATCATTTTATTTAATTATCACTATCATCATCTTTTCTCACTCGACTCCGCTCGGGATGACATTTGTATTTCTATGAAGAATAGTCATACTGAGCAAAGTTGAAGTATGACGGGAATGAATAATATCTTTCCCTATAAGTACAATCTTTTAATCTTGGAGATTCCGGCACAAAAACAACCGGAATGACAACAAATTAAGGACTTGTTATAACTTACAATATGAGTTAATCAGTTCTTCTAAAAATAACCTTATCACCTTCTTTAACATTGTACTTGTTTGTGTATCCGGCATTAACCTCTACAACATACTGTGCCGGAGCTGAAGACGGATATGAACCTTCATCATAAGGTTTTGTGTTTTTATGAATTGTAACAATCTCCAATTTAGAATTTATAAAAAGCATATCTAAAGGCAACACAGTATTCTTCATCCAAAATGATTGCATTCTTTCCATTGGGAATATAAAAAGCATTCCTTGATTTTCTTTCATATCGGTTCTAAACATTAAGCCTTGTGTTCTTTCATCATCATTTTCTGCAAACTCCAAATTAAGTGAAGAAATAAATTTGCCATCTCTTGTTTGAAAAGTAAGTTCACCATTCTTTTTGAATTTATAAATATTAGGATTACTTGACTTTACATTATTTGGAACTGTACTTCTATCATTAGTTTTAAACACATCCGAGAACATCAATAAAATAAATGCCAACACAGTTATTCCAATTACTATTACCGTTAGTTTGTTTTTGGGTTTTTGCTTATTAACTTTTTTTGTCATATTAAACTAAACCTTATTTTATTATCTTTAATAATGTTTGAAATAAATTTAACAATTTGTTTATAATTTTGTTTCGTCAAAATATGTTTATAGATAGAAAAAAAATACTCTTAAAAGATGTACAACTCAAAATGTTGCAAAGTGCTTGGGGTGAAACTTCAACAGATTCAGTTGTAGAAAAAATCACCTATCTTTCAGATGGATTAAAGCTAAAAGGTTACTTAGCTTATCCAAAAGACAAAAGCAAAAAGTACCCTTGCATTATTTGGTGCAGAGGTGGTTTCGGAAATGCCGGAGCTTTAGATGATTTTATTGCTCAAGGAATTTTAGGTCAAATTGCAAGCTGGGGTTACGTAGTTTTTGAAACTCAATATAGAGGAAATGTTGGAGGTGAAGGGACAGATCAATTTGGTGGAGATGATTTGAATGATATTTTTAATTTAATTCCTTTGGCAAAGAAACTAGAATTTGCAAACGAAAATATTTGGGGAATTGAAGGATGGAGCAGAGGTGGAATGATGACATATCTTGCTCTTACTAAACCTAATAATTTTAAAGTTGCAATTACTTCAGGAGGAATTACAGATATTAATTGTAATAAAAATGAGAATAGTTTTATAAATAATTTGCTTAATCGTTACAAACAACGCTTTGATAATAATAACTGTTCCCAGAGATCAATCATCAATTTTGTAGATAAAATTAGTAAAGATATACCTTTGCTAATTATGCACGGTCTTAATGATAATAGAGTTCCGCCGCATCATTCATTGAAGCTTTCATCTAAATTGATCGAGAATCAAATTAAACATCGCTTAGTTCTTTTTGAAGATGGAGATCATTTTTTAAGAAACCACAAAAAAGAAATTGATTCATTAAGAAGAATGTGGTTTGATAAATATTTAAAATAATTTAGGAGATAAAATGGCAAAAAAATATTGGCTTGTAAAATCTGAACCATCTTGCTTTTCTATAGATGATTTAGCGAAAGAAAAAAAGAAAACAACCCATTGGGATGGAGTTAGAAATTACCAAGCAAGAAATTTTATGAGAGATGATATGAAAGTTGGCGATTTGGTTCTTTATTATCATAGTAATACCGAGCCTCCATCTGCAGTAGGTTTATGCGAAGTTGTAAAGGAAGCTTATCCGGATTTTACTGCTTTCGATGATACGGAAAATCATTATGATCCCAAAAGCGATCCTAAAAATCCTAGATGGTTTATGGTTGATATTAAACTGATAAAAAAATTCAAAAATATTGTTCCTCTCGCAGAAATTAAAAATAATCCAAAACTTAGTGAAATGAAGTTAGTACAACGTGGTAACAGACTTTCAGTAATGCCAGTAGCAAAAAAAGAATTAGATGAAATTGTTAAGATGAGTGGAACAAAAATTTAATTTTATATAGAACCTAAAAGACTGCTTCTTTTGACAAAGTGAAGAGTATTCTATTAGTTTAAATTAAGTAAATTTAAATATATTTTTCTATAAGGTAACTAAAATGAGAAAATATCTCTCACTAACAATTCTTTTTATCAGTTTATCATTAACATTTGCTCAAACTGCTATTTTGCCATCCGGCAGTGGAACAGAAGTTGATCCATACCTTATTGCTAGCTTAGATAATCTCTACTGGCTAACACAAAATACAGATAAGTGGGGTAATTTTTACTATAGGCAAACAGCAAATATTGATGCTTCTTCTACAAATACTTGGTCTTGGACTGACTCGTATGACAATACTGCTGAGGGATTAAAATCCATTGGGGATGATGTTGTATCTTCTTTTTTTGGGACTTATGACGGACAAGGATTTTCGATAGACGGTCTATATATTAGAAGAAAAACAGTTAATAATATTGGACTATTTGGGAATACATGGGATGCTACAATTAAAGATCTTACATTAACAAATGTAAGTATAGCCAGCTATTATGAAGGTACTGAAACAAATATACAATACGATTTTATTGGCGCTTTAGTAGGAACTGCAAATGGAACAAAAATAACTAACTGTAATTCATCCGGACATGTTACCGGTGGTGGTGGTGTTGGCGGACTTGTGGGATATCTAAGTTCTACAGAAAATAACGGTGGAAATATTGAAAACTGTTCCAGTACATGTACAGTTTCAGGTGTAAAGTGGATTGGTGGGTTTATTGGTTACAATTTTGAATCAATAATTAAGAATAGTTATAGCTCCGGTACTGTTATCGGTTCAAGTGATATTTCAGAAGATGTTCATTCAACAGGTGGGTTTATTGGACAAAATGCTCAGTATAGCGAAATATATAGAAGTTATTCTACCGGAAGCGTAACAGGGGAAAATAATGTTGGTGGATTTGTCGGGGCTAATGTTGATTCGTATATATTTGATTGTTACAGTAAAGGTAATGTTTCCGGTACAAATAGTGTTGGCGGATTTATTGGATATTATAATAGCGATTATGTTAAAAATTGTTACAGTACCGGCAGTGTGTCCGGGAATGATAATATTGGCGGACTAGTTGGTTTTAATAATAATTCCCAAATAGAAAATTGTTTTTGGGATACTGAAACCTCAGAGTTATCTACAAGTGCAGGAGGAACCGGAAAAACTACCCTAGAAATGCAAACCGAAACTACATTTACCGATGCAGGCTGGAATTTTGATACTGTTTGGACTATGAACGGATATCCGGATTTAATGGTTAATCCACTTCCAATTGAGTTATCTTCTTTCTCAATCTCTATAATTGAAAATGGAACTGAATTGAATTGGGAAACAGCAACAGAAATAAATAACTATGGATTTAATGTAGAAAGAAGAACGGAAACCGGAGACTGGGATAAAGTTGGTTTTGTTGAAGGACATGGAAATAGTAACTCTCCAAAATATTATTCTTACAATGATAAGTTGGATGCGGATGGTAGAACATATTTCTACAGATTAAAACAAATTGATATTAACGGTCAGTTTGAATATTCCAATGTTGTTGAAATAACTATAGGTACTCCACATAGTTTTAAATTGAATCAAAATTATCCAAATCCGTTTAATCCAACAACAACAATAAAATATTCAATTCCATCTTTAGAACAACTTGACAAATCATTCTACAATGTTGAATTAAAAGTATATGATGTTTTAGGTAAAGAAATAGCTACTCTTGTAAATCAGCAACAAACATCCGGTAATTACCGGGTTATATTTAATGCTTCCAACCTACCAAGCGGAACTTATTTTTATACAGTGATAATAGGTGATTTTTCCAATATCAAAAAAATGATACTATTAAAATAAAGTTGAAAATATTGAATAATTAGTTTTAAAAGGTATGTAAAAGCATACCTTTTTTATTTTTGTAAATAATAATTTGCTGTCTCATCTATATTTAATTTTTTAAGATTATTAAATTATTCTTTACAACATTTTGGTTAAATATTTATAGTTTTACAATTATGAAAATATTTAAATACTCTCCTATCGCTAAATTTATTTACAGATATGCAAATATTCCTGCCACAATTATTTTCATATTGTATCTATTAATATCTGCAATTGGATTAACAACTGAATGGAAATTTATTTTTCCTTTGCTTATTAACATTATTCTAATCTATATACTAAATAAGTTTTACTTTAGAATGTACAAACACTTTCCGTTCAAAATTGAAATTGATAATAAAAAAATGTTATGCTCAAATTTTATGGTAAATAATAGAACCATACAAATAAATTTGATTGATATAGAAGAAATTAAAGGAGGTATTTTTTCAGGAAGAGCTTATATGCCTTTATATATTATATGGGAAGAACAACAAATAGGAATTAGTCCACATATAAAAGACTATAATAAGCTACTTACAATGATACTAACTAATATTAAAAAAGAATTATACGAAGAACTTCTAGATGAAATAAAAACATTAGCAACTCCGATAAAAAAAGACAAGAAAAATTGAGTTAGTTTAAAATGAAAAAGTCCGACTATGTCGGACTTTCCACAAAACATAAGCAATGTTATTTTTTAGATGGATAAACAGCATCTTGCAATGCTTTACCAACTCTAAATCTAACTTTTGTTTTTGCAGGAATAACCATCGCTTTACCTGTAGCAGGATTTCTACCATTACGTTTCTTATATTTTTGAACAAAGAATTTCCCTAAACCAGGAATTGTAAAATCTTTCTTTGCGTTTTTTGCAACTAATCCTACAAGTTCATCTAAGAAATCATTAGCAGTTTTTTTAGTAACATCTAAAGAAAATGCTAAGTGATCAACTATATCACTTTTTCTGTATGACCCTTTTGGAG
>JAUTBQ010152842.1:0-13750 GCA_032361185.1 Lepetodrilus ovalis | reverse complement strand
CCTAGTCGATCACTACCAAGCGTCACCACCAGGAGTAACCACCAGGAATAACCACCAGCAGTCACCACCTAGTCGATCACTACCAAGCGTCACCACCAGGAATAACCACCAGGAATAACCACCAGCAGTCACCACCTAGTCGATCACTACCAGGAGACACCACCAAGAGTGATGAAGGTCTCACAAATGTAAACTATTCACAAAATCCTAAAAAGTGACATTTAAAACTATTGTATCAAAATTACTATTATTAAAGATATGAGAATGCTAATATTAGACAAATAGGAGACATTAATGTGAATATAATTGATCAATTTGTAAAGGTTAATTTTGAGTACTAATCGTATTTCACACTTAATAGTGTTATAAATATCGATGCTATTTTGCTTTGACGATGTAAGCTACTCTATAGTAATATCTCCATCTAAAAGTCAGGGTTCGCCAGCTCATACAAAGAAACCTGCATCTTTGACCCTTTCTTCAAAGAAATGACTCACATCATATAAATGTAAATTGAAGACAATCAAAGATGATGCAAGACTATTACTATTATTTTTTCTAGAATCTTTCACTACTATCACGACTTGTCAGTTTAGGGCAGGAGGAAACCTGAAATAATCAGTAGCGCTGAATGTTGCAGTAAACCTGCAAGCACCGGCTGGTACTGACAAACCAAGAATGATATCTGTATCACCAGACAGTGATAGTGCATCAGTGATAGTATAGACAGTGCATCCTATCATGATCATGTCAGAAATGTAACTTTCGTGAACATCGATACCAGGTACCCCTGGGTCATGATTTGAACTCAGGACCTTTGGCACTGAAGTCATGGACCCCAACTTCAGCGTTATATCGAGGGGACAGTGTATTAATGAAATAACCCCTTTACAAGTTTATGGTTACCAATACTTTAGCTGTTTTCTGATTCATAAACAGTAACTACACACAAAACTGAAATGTTTCCATATTCCTTCTCAGTTAATCTCTTCATCTACTCGACATGTGTTCAAATTTTTCTACCTCCTTAGATCTGGCTATCAATTTAAGGAATACCACTTGAACACTTGAATATACAGGACACCCTCTGGCATCTTAATACCCCATGAACTGTGCACATGCAGGGCATGTTAACTCCAACCCTCAACTATTTACATTATCCCAGATCCCTGTTTATTTATGCTCTCCAAGACATGATATGGAAACCAAAGATTTCCATCGCTGCCTCCAACTGGACATCCAATCCTTGTTGTTCAATGTATACAAGATCTTGAAGGGGTCTGGCACATTTATATGGTCTGCATCAATGTCTGTGTACGAGTCCTGCACCACGTATGTGTGTGTATCACACAGCAGGGGCATGATGTGTTGACCAGCCCCCAAACCTCAACCCCTCCCTGCCTTCCCCCGCCCTGTTCCTCCTCTCTATAGCCATCACCTCCTCCTATTCCAGGACTTCAGTGACCTCCAGTAGGTCATCAGTGACCTCCAGCAAGGTCAACCAGCTCCTCCTCGACTTCACATCACTAAGCCCTTCAGGATTTCCGTGTCCTTTCAAAGGCTTCGTGATTTAATGACTTATCCAATCTGTATACCTTGGATTTGGTCCCTCGTGAAATGATGCCCTATCTGACCCCCTAGGACCCTTCAAATGTATGTGTTTGTTTTGCAGGTCTGGGTTTGATACCCTGGTGCCAAAGTGGTGCCCAGGGTTGGGGTTGGTCTCACCACTGAAAGCCTTTGATTCTGATCTCAATGAGATAAAGAATTCCTACACTTTACCTCAGGGTACCTCAATATCGCGGGTGTATGCTGAAGGTTTATGGGATATAGCTTATGTTTATCAACATCTGTTGCCCATTTCCTATTTCAAAGAACACTCTATTTTATATTTGCTCTTTGGTTCTCTAGAATTAATTAAAAACACATACCTCATAAAATTGATTATAGGTACAAATATTTTGCTTGAAATATGCATGTTTATTAACATCTGTCGCCAGTTTCTTATTTGAAAGTACATTTTCATCACTTTAATCTTTAGTTATTGAATTCATTATAAGTACATGTATTATATTTAGCTCCCAAAATATAAAAATTGTACATATATAAACACAAAAAGGTTTCATTTGTTATTAATAAGCAATCATTTTGGGTGCTTTTCTGTTAATGAGTAGTTAGAAAATATATTTATAAACAATCAATATATTTATAACTTAATCATAGAAATATAATGATCATGTTTCTAAACTAAAATGTGTAATAAATTATTACGAGATACTTAACATATACCAACATATGTAACATTTTGAATACGCTCAAAGCATACTAATACATGTCCCATTTTGAACACACTTAGAGCTTACCAACACGTGTCATATTTTGATCACTTTCCATCCGACACGTGTCACATAATTGATGAGGCTCCAGGTACGAGTACAATGACAAAACGAAACATGCCCACGAGCAAATGTCAAATCTAGTTCGGACAACACTGTAAGGCAATTATCTCGGACAATTGCATGCTTCAAAATACACATTGGGTTCCATGTGCTTCATAAGAACATCTCAAAGTGTAGAAGCCCACACACACACAATCTGACAGTGACTTAGTAATGTAGAGAGAGAAAACCAGCTAATGGGACAAGATTCACGAAATGTCACAAACATTTCTCCGTTGTCATGATGATAAAACACCTCTAGAAAATTCAGTAGTGCCGATTTATTGTATAAAAATTTTCCTGGTAGTTTGCATGCAATATGCTGAATCAATTTTCTCTCTCAAGAAAACTATAATTATCCATTTGACTTTTTGTTCTATCAGAAGTAAGCTGATAACTGGTTTGCTTAATGGGACCTCAAGGTCTTGGTGATGTGAAATATTTCACTCCCTCAGAACTCTGAAACCTAAGTAGGTCTTGAAATGTTGCTTTGCACATAATTGTTATGTGTCTGGAAGGGCCATATTTATCTCCGAGACAAGATATATAAGAAGTAACATCAAGATAGTCATGGTGAAACGTTTCACTTTTTCTTTCCTCGGAGTCCATATATTATTCTGGCAGTAGTTGGGAGTTTTGGCCATTTTCCCCACGACATTTCATTAATATTGTGAACTGTTTACAGTGGGAGGACAACCCACAATAATTTTCTTTGTAATAAGTCACATGAGGTGTGACTGCCATGGATAAAGACAGCAAAGATGATTAACTGTTGATATAGACATTGCACCCCAATTTTTTTCTGTTTCTTTATATTTCTTAATTGAGGTTTAACCCTCTCCCTGCTGGATTAGGCATAGTCACAGATCTTTAGGGCATCTCTGGTTGGCTCCAGCATGGAGAGGGTTAGAGCTGCTTTCAAGATTCTTTCACTGGTATCACAACTTGCCAGATTAGTTCAGGAGGAAACCTGCAACATCCATAGCACTAAAAGTTGCAGGAAACTTGTGAGCACTTGCTAATGTACTGATCGACAGACCAAGGATACTATCCAAATATCTTCCTGCGTATGAAACTACTTTTATACATACTAGCAAGGAAGCAATAAAAAAAATCAATCACACTTCAATATCCATTACAAATATAACGCTGTAAATTAAGTAATGTTTTTATTCTTTTTAAATAGCATAGTAGAAAATAAAAATAAATACACAAAAACATAAATCAAAAAATTTAATTATTATTTTCATTTATAACATGAAGCTGATCAGCTGATTGATTGAATTAATGCTTTACATTGCAGCAGGAATATCTCACCCATAGGCGGCGACTACAATTTATGTAATACAATTACCAATTAGATATGCAAGAGAAGAAAATAAGCATGAGCAGCTAATGAGTAGGAGTATGAAAAACGAGATTCAAATGACCTCTAATATTTGTCAGCCAGTCCTATTGCCATGAAATTGACAATAGGAAACATTTATCACCTGGGATTCACTTTCAAATGAGGCAATTTTGCTGGGTTTCCAATTATCATGATAACAACTCTTCTACTTTTTATAAAAATAATAATATGAAATGACAATACTTGACGTGAAGTTAAGGTGAATTAAATCTATTTCTAATGTGATCGTCTGATTTGATGAGCTGTTGTTGTCACTTTAGACCAAGGATATTATTCATATTGTCACATGAATGTATTTATGCAACATGTTTTGGAATAATAATGATAACAAAATAAATCTTATCAAATAATATTTTCAATTTATAGCAAACACAGTTTGTGCAACAGATGTCATCCACAAACAGAGTTCAGAGTTGTTTTTCTTTTAGAACCAACCAAAGTTGTACAAGAGTACATAACATAGTATGCACATAATATGGCAATTCAAGATGGTTAATTTACAGAACATAATCATTAAAGGGGCAAATGCCAACATCATAATCTCTATAAAGTGGGACAGTTGCTTAATTTCTATGAGAACACGTATACATACATATTCCAAAACATAGACGAGTACCTTAATTGAAATGGTAGGGTCCTTATGAATTTTTAATAAACAATCATCATTATCACATAACATTAACTTTTACTGGGTAATA
Organism: Lepetodrilus ovalis; assembly: GCA_032361185.1. Classification (NCBI taxonomy): domain Eukaryota; kingdom Metazoa; phylum Mollusca; class Gastropoda; order Lepetellida; family Lepetodrilidae; genus Lepetodrilus; species Lepetodrilus ovalis. The sequence continues at coordinate 9,206 of JAUTBQ010152842.1, read as the reverse complement.
AAGTTCTCTTTTTTTTTCTTCAAGCCATAGAAAAACATGCGAAAGAAAAACAAAATCTGATCATCCATTTGACATTTAATGGAATGAAAGTGCAAAATTATATTAAAAAACTTCACAAAAGAGAGAGTGAACGCATATAGGAGGCTTTGAACTTTACATTTCCTGAAGGCATTTTCGCCAACTCTAATAAATCTTCATTTGCTGTCATTGACTTCCAAGGGTCTTTTCGTCATGTTTTTTCCCCTATACATTAGATCGATAGTCAACAAGGACTTGCAACATCTGCATATGATAGAAAGGGAAGGTCTTGCAGTAATGGCATGCATCATTGGGGAGGTCGTCACAGCGATACCTCCTGACCCATTAGGCCAAGTCAAATACCCAGGCTTGCTGAAATCACATTAAATACATCAACTCCAAATCGATTCTTCATGGTATCTGAAGTTTTCTTGACACAAATTTCCTTTATGTAATCGTCTGAGATGCCTTCGGGAATTTTTCGTTGCTAAAGGACTTCGATGCTGTTACACATGACCCACCTTGTATGTATAGATCATAACAGAGATACTCATTCTTTACTATTATTATTAAATAACGTTATTTTTCGTTAATAATTTCTTAACATCTTATATAAAATTCTGACCTATTCTCGTTTACAATTAGCCCTGATTTACTTTCTAGAGTCGTTTCATCTAGAGAAACTTAGAATAAAACCATTAAATATTCACATATTAATGTTGAAATTAATATTTCACTTTCCAACTTCACAAAACAATAGAAATGTAAGTTTGTCCATGATGGATATCAGCAATATTACTGATATAAACTTTCCGAATAGAGTTCTACTCTAAAAGATCTTTTTAAAAAATTGTCAATTCCTCGGTTTATTAGTATCTAAACTTTGCCATAACGTTGTCAGCAATGACAAAGAGAAATATCAATTTTCCCCTTGAGAAACAATTACGACAAACTTGACAAGCTACAGTGAGTGAGTGAATATGGAGTTTAAAAGTCGCTGCGGGAATCTGACAAGCTACAGCAACAATAATTCATTTGAATGATAACAGTTGTTCATAACATACCATAACGTACATTTCATTCTCATATCTTACAAACTGTTGACGTCCTCCTTGAGATGAATGGGTGATCAATGGTTACTAGCAAAGGCTGAACAAATGAAATAAAGGACATTCTGTCATGTTATCACACATAATAATGGTTCACGATGAGACAAGTGCTCAATACAAGCAATCCAGACAAGATTTAATCCTAATATTCTGCTAAGATCAAAGAGAAGGACTCTAAATATCTAAATATTAGATATCGTCAAGTGAGACCAATTGAGATCAAATGAGATCACACCTGTGAAAGTGATTCTATTTGGTCGTAACCCTGTATAGTGGTGTTCGACCAGAAGACTGAGTTCATTTTAGTGTCCATATGTAAAAGTGAACGCAATAACATATGGATTATTTTCAAATACCGGAAAATAATCCCAGTTTGATTGCATTCATGTTCGCTGTAGGTCAATATGTTTCAAAATCACTTGTAAAAAAAGAAATTAATAAACTAGTCACCAATGTTTCCACAAGATTAAAATCTCACGATATTTTTTTGGTGAACACGCGAGTTTCTAAATTATTAAAGCCATATCTCAACAATCTCTCAGTACCTAAGTGGTAGATATATTTCAATAATATCAAATGGTGTACATGTCTTTTATCAATTCATCTATTAATATTTTTCATGACAGTCGACAGAGCCATGATAGCAATTAATGCAGAATGCCTAGTGTATGTAAGTTGTAAACCCATCAAGTAATTCACATTGCATACCAGTCTCGCAAACAACTAACCAATATATAAATACATGCCAACTCATTCATGCCTGAACTTCAACAACTATTGTCAGTCATCATACACATCTCCGCTATGTAAACTGACACAAATCAAAACCAACAATATATCTTTCTGGAATTATTCTGGCAAACATACCTGGAACATTATAACAATACCCTGGGTAGTGCGTGCCTATGTCAATGCCAGACATCCACGATCCCCCGTCAAGCAACGAGATGTGTGACCAGCATACTGACCACACCACGGTCTCCTGGGGGTAATCAATTGACCACAGACGCCCCTCTCCCACTCCCCTCCCCACCTCAACACCACTGTCAATATTGACACAGATTATCTGTTAATCCCACAGTCACATTCACTAACATGGGAAATAGCATTAGATTGACACCTCTGTTGATTTGAAATTGACTCGAAACAACCGGCAGTGTCTAAACATCGGAAATATTTCCATAGCAAGCGTGCCACGTTGGACTTAACTTTGTGTGTTTTGTGCGATAAGCATAATTTATGAAGTGATATTGGACGGAGAAATACAGTTCTGTGTAATACTGGATTAAGAGGAATTCCCGGTGTTGGGGCAAGTGTAGCAATATAACTATTTAACAATGTGGAATAGGACAGGTGAGAGATATTAATGTGACAGTAGCTCATATATACAGCACGTACACGTGGAATGTTTTACATCATTACAGCTGACAGTGTTATGAGTAAATGAGACAGCTAGTGAAATTACTGTGTAGTTGACTACCAGTAATACAAATGATATAGAAACATAGATGCATGATGAAATAATAAAATTTATCATATAATAATAGCATGACACACTGATATAGGATAGGTTTGCACTGTTGTCAGATCCTTTTTTTTAAATTTGGGTTTAGACCCGCTTTCAAGATTCTTAGACTTATATCATGGCTTGTTAGTTTAGGTCAGGAGGAAACTTGCACCATCTGTAGCGCTGAATGTTGCAGTAAACCTGTGAGCAATGGATGGTACTGACAGACCAAGGAAGATAACTGCATTGCAACAGTACAGGCAGTGCATGGTATCTATTGCGTTAGAAAAGTAACTCTAGTGAACATTGATGTCAGACTCCCTTGATGGGATTTGAACCCAGGCATTTGGCTCTGAAGTAAAAAAGTTATACCACTGGGCTAACAGCTGGCCCACTATCTTTTCAGACTACAAAACCAAAAGCTGGAAGGTTAAGATATTAAAAGAAACTCTGCAACCAGATAATCTTTAGGTTTGGAAAAGCAAATTACCGGTATACACAACAGATTCAAACCAATACCGGAAAATCAGGTCTGTTAACAAATTCTATTTTTACGAACAAGTAATTTAACGATGCAGCAGAAGCTTGTCATCAATCAATGCCCCATCACCAAATGTAAATTCTTTGCTTTGGACCAGAATCTGTCCACTTACCATTAACTGGATGAATGGCGCCATGAAGAAGAAGAAAAAGAAAACAATGACACAAACTGAAAATAATTGGGTTTCCAATTTGTGTCTTGCGTTATTGATTAAATCATGTTACGTTCAGATGTCGTCAACGATCTCATGGGGGGAAACAAGAAATTAGAGTCTATGATGGACATACAACAACTAATACAGATCTTGGTCTGGGGGTTGATACTCCAGGGAAAGCCTTACGTCAAGTTACAACCAATGCTGCCATCAAGACTAAGACAGATGACACTTAGGTGGCATCAGCTATCATGGTGGCTACTGTTTAGTTTGGGCAATAATTGGCATGCAAAAAGAAATCCATACAGAAGCAGTCATCGAATTTAAAGAGGGTACTGGGGTTATTTGAAAATCTACAATATTAACAGTATCCGTGGTAACCCCTGCAAAATTACAGATTTGACCACCATTAACATTGGGACTATGAAGAAGGACCCCCCTTATTATTTTCATAATTTCTAACACTGCCAAGAACCTCAGATATGTATCTACAAATTACTGTTCAGCCTCGTAGCGATCTATTCTCAATTAAAAGCGGCACAATCCTGCACTGCAATGTGAATGTGAGCCAGACACTTGAAACTGTTTGCTCCAAAATACAAAGTCTAGAAATAAGGAATTTTTAAAATTACTTTTCTTGGTGTCCCCTCGATATAGCGCTGAAGTTGGGGTTCATGACATACCCTGCGTTATAGTAACCGCCTTATATGATATTGCAGGGAATGATGAAAATAAAAATGGGATCCATGTCTGACCTCCATGTCATATCCGAATCCGCAGTGCATCGGACCATGTTATATCGAGGAGGGACTGAAGTTTATTTATCGTCTCAAATACACCTCAGTCTTGTATTGAATTTTGAGAAAACTATCTCCGGGTCCACGAATTGGTCGTACCAGTAATCTGGGCATAAATTGAGTTTTACATCACTTCCTGCTATAGTAAATAGCATGTCATACGCCCCAAGTCATACTCCGACTACTGTGTGACCATTTCGTGAAAAACAGACCTGGTTAAGCAATGCAACTTTCTGTTATATCAAAAATAGAAATCCAATACAAATTGGACAACTTGGTTGGTTGGTTGGTTCAAAACCTAGTCACTTTCTAGATTCTTTCACTAATATCATGACAAATTGGACAAATCTCATCCTGCAACTGTTAGTTGTTGTACATAAAAGACAACAGGCCTGTAGGATATTATCTGTATTATGCGGCACATGTCGAGATGAAGGGGCACTGACAAGCATCAGACAGACACTGACTAAAGCTGATCAAGGTACCGGTACTGGTACTTGTACTGCTTCCATAACCAGATGTAAGTCTAATGCTCCGATCGATGAGCTCGGCAACGTAATCCCAACAGGGCATCTTCCAACACTCATGTGCTCACACCAAATCCACTCTTTATCGGGCAAAGAGACAGATCAGATTGAAAATCTTACAATCACGATTATTGCAAGAACAAAGTAAAAGTGTGTGAGATAGAAAGCGTGCTTGCATGTTTATTGTCAGGAACAAATTGTCATATGATTGATCATGCTTAAGTCATTGCATAAACTGTAAAAGTATTTGTAATCTTTTTTTCATGATCAAATACTGTACAAGTAATTGTTTACTAAAAATATATATTTTATATAGAAATAATGACAATCATATGAAAATTTTAAAAATAATAATATATAACAATAATAAATTACATTCAGGCCATAGTTATTTGATTGCTTGATTTATGGATTTTTCTATGTTATTTCTTATTCAGGCAGTCGAAAATATAAATTAATATAATTTGATAGTTTGGGTCCATTATAAAAATAAGAATAATTGGAGATTATGAATGGTCAGTTGACAGAAAATAAATACAATTGAACAATATAATTGTCATTAATTGTTATAAATGCCAGTACACATGAATTGTTAAGAATTATTAATACAAAAATATATTTTTTAAATGACTTTTGTTATACATGTACACATTTTCCAGTAAGTAAATAAATTGGCTTTGATTCTGTGTCAGCTATTGTCTGTCCATCTTTGTTCATGGCCAATACAACTTGTTCCTTCACGATTTATTATAATAATCTTCTAATGACTAGTACACTGTCAGTGGAATATAATATAAGTAATTATGTTTACTTATGTTTACTTTCCAAAATTGAAAATAAATTCATTTGGCAGATCAGCAAACAAGGAAATCAAAGAACTATGGCTTCAATCATTATTGAAAATAATAGTAAACCTATGAAATTAATTGGATTTATTTGAAAAGGAATTTCATGCCAAATATTTAATATTCAAACAAAAAACACATCTAATGTAACAAAAATATTTAATTACCTGAACCCGATTTGAATATTCCAGATAGGATTAACAATGGCGGAAATATATGGTGCCCTCCCACGCTACTCATCCAAATACAGCAACGACTAACATATACGAGCTGGAATCGTAACAAGCATGGACTAACAAGCATGGACTATGCTGCAAACAGATCACTCCTATCACAATTACTACTACCTACAAAGTCTATCCGCCATATTAAAAACGATATGAGACTTTGATCTTTATTCATTCTGAAAATAGCCAAGCAAAAAGGCGACTCTCTCTATAGCGTATCCCAATAACAAACATGTCAGAGTTTCCGTGTGTGGGAAAATACACGTTTGAACCGTTTAGATGAATGATTTTAATCGTATGACCTACATATACGTGTAAAACCACCTTCCTGGCACTCTTCTCTCCAGTACAAAGTGTCCATTGTGAATGTTTGTCAATAGCCGATTCAGTGACGAGTATTGGGAACAAACTGATATTGGTTATTAGAAATCTTTCAACTCGGGTAAGAAAGAAAACATACAAACTAATAAACTGACTACACTTTGGCGCTCCGTGGGAAGTCGGTAGACTGTACGTAACGGAAATAGTCTGTATTCCCGGTGATATCATACCGTGAGAATCAGAGATCATGTCTGTCTTAATCATAGGAGACAGTATTTCTTCCTGATCGTGAAGAGCAATAGCACAATGTCTAGCTTAAAAACACAATTAACCCTCTGGATTATTATTTGTATTCAAAATTCAATGCAATAATTATGCAGTATTTATATCTAACAGAGTTTCAAGAGAAATATACCGCCTTTCCAGACTGCATTTCTGTCTTTCCATAGGTGGTCATGTTCCAGGGAGCATTCATTACAAATAGTTGTACCCAAAGTAGTTCTTTTTCCATAAAATACTTCTTACAAGTGCCCAGTAATCCAATAGCCACCCGCAGCAATTTGAACGAACAACTAAACTGTTGTCAGCGAAATTAATGTTTCATATAAACACCAATTTTTATTTGCAGGGGAAAGCCATAATTCTGAGCCTTTCCATATTGTTCCATTTACCGTGGTATATAAAGTATGGCTATGCTCTGATCTCTATGGACAAAGATGCCTGCGTTAAAGTAGGGTCATTGAGGGCAACTGCTATTATATTGTCATGCTTATTACAATAAAACACGCATGTCGAGAAATAAGATTCATAAAAATACAGAAAACATCCAGTTGTACATGCATTGAAGTAATACAAGCTAAGTGTTGATGAATGCCATAATTGAAATAGGATCTATGTTAAAAATACAGAAAACATCCAGTTGCACAATTGCATTGAAGTTATACAAGCTGAGAAGTGTTGATGAATGCCATAATTGAAATATGAATGTATAAGATCTATGTTAAAAGCACCACTTTCATTTAAACCAAATGGTGCTGGTATGTAGTCCATACATACATGTATAATGAAATATTCCATTTATGTTTCACTTGTATTTGCTGCATTCTGAATTTTCCTAATTTATGTGTTTTCAGGTTTTATTTCCTCTAGCATTACCATAATAAGTTTTGAATACTGAATAATTGAAAAAAGAAATGTAAAACTACATCCAAAATAATTCCAAAACTACATAAGATTGACACATTTGCAGTAAAGGTCACCATGCAGAATTCTTTTTATTTATTCAGTAACGTAATCCTGGAGAATTCCTATCTTGAGACAATAATAAAGGCATAAACAATAACGATATAGCCAGAAAGGATGATGACATGGGCGATTTAGGGATCCGTCCATTTCTATCCAATATCATCATTAAATACGATCTATTCCTTTATCATTAGATGATATCATTCAACAATATAGTCCAGAATCAGTCCCAATGACGCCCAGTGGGATTTAATAACAACATGAACATATTAATCTGCTGGAATATCTGGTAATACCTCGTCTGATAACTATAATGTAATGCTGTCATAAACGGAGTACATTGTTGAGGTTTTACAGAATTTCCCCACAAAGTTGAACCATCTGTTCACAAAGGGAGGACAACCCATAAATAAATTTTAAAAATAAAACCAGAATGTATTTTTTTTTATGATGGGCAAGAGGTTAGAAATAGAAAGTGTTGACAACAATTTGTTATTGAATTGTAGATTGAAAGTTGAACCATCTGTTCACAAAGACCGAACACCCATAAATACTATGTGTGACAGTAAGACAGTTCAGCTAGGGCTGATACTGAAAGTGGTATCTAAGTAGTAAGTATACAGATACTGCATCTACAAGCCAAATAGGTAAAAGATTCCTGCCGCGACGTTAAACTCCATAATCACTCACTAACTCTACAAGCCCATCTCTGTATGTTACTGTTGTTTTCCATCACAAAAATAATTACCCAGACCACCATTCCATAGAACTGATTATAGCACAAAGGGAGTTAACTCCAAGTTAACGGTTAGGATTTACGACTCGATTGCAACGCTCTTTTGGTCAAGCAGTTCCCAGACCCAACAAAATTGATTTTGAACCTGTAACCTTAGGATATAAGTGCATGTTAGTTTATATCTACAGCTAATTGTCCTCTTGGGGGAAAAAAAAAAACATAACCAGAATGCTATCATACGTCTATTTTCAGTCCATAAAAATTAAATGTAATCTATTTCATACCAATTTCACTCCCAAGCAAGTCAGAAATAAAATAACATCTTTAAAGAATCTATTATCCCAGCCTTTGAAGTTCATGCCTATCTCCAATTCTTCCACAAAACCAAACCCAGCCATCATCAAAAACAACAGGAAGGCTCAAATTTCGTCTTGACTTTTTTACCAGCAAAATGCCATCAAAGTAGCATTTCTGCAACTATTTTTACTCTTTGATGATAAAGCTGAATCCCTAGAGAATATCCACATGTTGTGTAATATCAAGGGGGAAGTCCTGGAATCAGTCTTCACTCAATCATACTTCATGAAAGACATCACTTTAATACAAGGAAAACATGATTTGAGAGATTGGGTCCATCAGTGAAGATAAACTGCCAAAAAATAGCAGCATCTCGACTTTCTCAAGTACAGTGTAAACAACTCTCAACACAGCCGAAGTCACAGACTCAACCTTGGTGGTATTTCCTGAGAAGGTCAGACCTCAATTTTGAGAATCTGAAGAACTTGGGGGGAAAAACAGGATATTTTTTTTTTATGATGGGCAAGAGGTTAGAAATAGAATGTGTTATTGACAAAAATATGTTATTGAATTGTAGTTTGGAAACACACAAGACAGAGAAAAAAATATTACTGACGTCAGTATCGGATTCTTTGATAACCATATATCATTCTGATGCTTTCTGTCAATATTGTATAGTATCAATTTCTTATTTGAAGCAAGATAACAAATTATCTCTGACACTACTCAAATAAAAACTGATCAACTATATATTACCAAGGGAGGTAGGAAGAGACTAAAGGAATGAAGAGGTAGGGAGAAGGGGAAAGGGTGAGGGGAAGAGAGAGAGAGAGAGAGAGAGAGAGAGAGAGAGAGAGAGAGAGAGAGAGAGAGAGACGGGAA
>JAUTBQ010152831.1:0-13752 GCA_032361185.1 Lepetodrilus ovalis | reverse complement strand
TTGTTCTTTCAGAATATGTAATAACCCCGATAGTGACCATTTTTCCCTATGCAAGTATGATCTTGCCCCTTTAAACAATCATACCTCTGATCCTGATTTCTACGCTCCGAAGATAAACGGTCGATCGTCTCGCTTGTGTCAATAGCGGTGATTACGACAAGGATGGTAAAGAATTGTAATATGACAGTAGAGATATAACACCGTTATTTATAAAGCTGCCCCCGGACAATATTGAACACAAATGTGAAACAACACCTAAACCAGGACGCATGGACAATAACGCTGTGGAATTTGTATTATATATAGACTCATGAACAGCGTGTATCTCTAGTTTATACATTATTTCCAGAAAGTTTTATGTATTTCAGAGTTAAGAGGACATATGGAAACCTGGAACTCTAACTATCTTCATGTGTTTACCGTGCCCCACAAAACCGCTTCCCTTAGAGGCGGGCAGATGACGACCCCACCTCGGTGGGTGGAATCGAGCTCGAATGTAGCAGGTACCTCCCCACGTTCTCACCACTCCGCCACGCACCTGTTATGGATCTATGTATTGTCTCACGTCACTCCACGAGACGAATATAGATACACGTGATTGATCCAAGTTCCGTCAGTAGTCAGTTTTATCTGGCGTGACAGTTACTGTCTACACAGACGCCAACAATGTTCGTGAAATGGGATCGCATTCTGGCGTGGTGAGTCAGAGACCCGAACAGGCCAGCTTGTCATTAAACGTCCGTGAAATATCCACCGACCTTGTAAACATGTTGTACAGACTGTTTATTAAACCTTTGGTTTATTTTGAGATACGTAATGAAGCAAACACAACTATTATTGAAAACGCCTTGAAAACATTTGCAAATACATTCAACATTAACACGACTGGGCTATTTGCAGAAACATTAAAACATTACTGGATTAGCACAAAGTTTTCAAAATATTCCAAGTCATTGTATCCCCTGCGACGTTATGTTTTCTCAACATTTTGGAAAATATTGCATACGAATAAATTGCTTGAAAACATATATTATAACCTATAAATCTGTGTAATTCATTGAATACATTTCTGCATGGTGGTAACAGACATACACGTCATGAAGGCATGAGTGGGATTTCCCCCAGCTGATGCTGGTCAATTTAGACTTCAGTGGAAAAAGTCGGTGTTGGGCTACCTTCACTAGAAGACGTTGGACATAGCGTCATTTGACTATTGAACACAACCGGTTCAATAATGTTAAAGGCATACTATCACGGCTGGTTGACTACTTACGCTTGATTTATCCACCTAAAACCCAAAAGTTGTTATTTACTGATGCATTTACTCCCCAACACTCGATAGTCAACACAAATTTAATATTTGTATGAATAAAAGTTACGGACCATTAAACTTCTTGTATGTGATGCATCAACTGATCTATAAAGGCATTCTAAGAAATCGAGTTGTACAACTTTGAATTCCAGGAAAACGTAGTCGAGTTATGCCCTTTTGTATTAACATAATGAAACAAACAGAAAGACAGGTTGACGGCCGTTAGTTAATACACTAGATTCACACTATCGTCGGGGTGCAGTGGTATTTTGTCTACCATACAGCAGTGGAAAGTTGTTTTGGAAGTACAAACATGATTTTAGGTTTGTCAAGTGAATGCACTTTACAGTTGTAGCTAAACAATCCAAAACAACCATAAATATTCGTGATAGTATGCCTTAAGAAGACTATCTTCATTAATCTAAACAGCATAATTCTATTTCTGAAAACTATCTTCATACTGTCACCTATTCTGTCGAGAAAGATAACGGCGGTACTTTCAGACTAGCATTCAGACGGGGGTGCCGTTATTCATGCCTAACACACAGGAACCGATTCCTGTATTTATATAATAAGGACTGTCTATTTACGTAACGATCGGCTTCCCGATCAACTAGTGCATGTGCTAGAATTTAGAATGATAAACGCTGTATAATGTGTGCAAGTAATACTAACGCAACATGCGTGTCGTTTAAGATTTTTAAATAATAAGTAACACATGCTATCTTCCAAGAATAGCGTTACTGACGGTGGAAAATTACAGCATTTACAATATTTAGCTGTATATGGCCAATAGCAATTTTAAAAGAAAATAGGGAATACTTATTTTTCTTAAAAATCTCTTGATTTCCTGTAAGAAGAAAAATCAATAAAATATCGTTAAAGGATGTTTAACGTGAATGTGCGTTGCTTTTATTTTTTACAATAAGTGAGTGTTGTGAAAATGACAAGTTGTTCTTTCTAAGTTTACATAGAGCGTCAGAATTCTCAGGTCACCCCGGTCATATCGGTACATGAGTACTAAATGAATATACTATCAGTTACTGCTTCAATTCTTCTCTGTTTGTACAAACATCTGACAAAATGCCACGTATAACTACAATACTATGCTGGGAGCTATAACTATGCTGCACAACATTATTACGGCGTCGGTCTCAATTATTGGCAATTACATTCATCAATGGATTCGACCACATTATTTATGGATAACCCACATGCAAAATTATCCCCCATGTTAATATCAAATATAGTAGGCATCGATAGTCGTTCAAATCATCGCGCACGTCGAGAAGCGTGTTGACGACGTTGGTTGGCATGCTGCATGTTTGACGTTGATGACGTGACGAGGGACTGTCAGTGCGAGAGTTGGAACAGCAGGAGGACATGCTGATGAAAATCTATCTCCACCATTTTAATGAATATTTGTTCAGATGATGAATTCGTACCGGGGAAATAGAATCAATCACTGGACAGTGGGTGGTGTGTGATAGAACTCACACGGAAAGTCTTTGCCGCACTGCCTGCTGTGATGTGCTATACTAGCAAGAAAAATAAGAACTTCTTTAATCAATGTCCAAAGGATAGCTTACACAGTAGGGATGCGCCGTCAGATCATTGAACGTAAAACATGAATACTGAGACGGTCGACTAGTATGACAAATAGGACATGAAAGGATTGTTTGACGTCGTCGAGGTACTATTGGAATACAGCGGTCAAAATAGGGAGCTTTGAAGAGTTGCAAAGGTCTCATGTCGAGATAATACCTTGTGACGATATAGGGAAATATTTCATCCCAGTTACCATTTTAGTTTGACAGAGAGCTTTTCACACAATGCGTGATGGTAATTATACAGAGCGAGAGAGTGGGTGAATAGGACCTGAAGCGCGTGTTTAACTACGTGTACACTGTATTTGTCATGCATTCATCCACATCCGAGATACGGGGATCGCGGTACAAATGTCAGTATTTAGACAGATCAAGCAATTGCCTGATTCGTTATTGTCGTACATCATTAGCAGCTACATGATTCATAATGTGTAACGTGGTTCCGGGTATTGCTACCTATATTGTGCCGTTTACTCGTGCCAACTAATAACCAATTAAATTATCGCTGTCCGCGTGCATTAATTTTGCATAGCAAATCGGAACGGTAAAGACTGTATCTACATTCCAGCTACGACTTCAGTAAAGAAGATCCATTAGTATAGTGACATAGGCGGTGGACACACGACGTATGCTAACACACCTGGACACATTAGGACACATTAGGACACACTAGGACACACGCATTACACTCCTACCTGTGTACATCCACGTCTGACGCTCGATGCCATCTAAGGGGATATCACCCCGCATTGTCCTCTCTCAATGTTTTACATACACACGAATTATAACACACACTTATTACGCCGTTATTCTGTCCATTGTTTGTTCTCTCGTTCCCGTTATCAGGCAATTGTAATATACGTCGTGGATGGCTAGGCTACATAATTCTTCTAGATTGTGCCCAACAAAGAACGTTAATGCCAGTTTTACAGCACTTGAGAATTACCTAGGGCTCCTCACCGGAATACCTGCACACATTCTCTACATCGAGTCAACCGCTTGTGTACGAGATCGAGTACTTTGCATGTATACATTTATGACTCCAAAATAATAACTATTACATTTTTGAAATAACTTTATTGCAGCGAGATGAAAGAGTGTCTTAATACTCAAAGGATTGAAACAAGAAATACAAAGGGAATAACACGCATTCATTGGAGCCCCAGGCCGTTGGCTATTCCCATTCTCAGAGTAACAGTTGTTTGACATTCTGTGTCGTTTGTGGCTTAACATTTGACTTTATTGCATGCAAGCCCCTCTGCTGCTTCACAACACATATAACTGTCATTGGCCGGTTGTCTCATTGGCTATCAATAGCATAACTTGTATGATCGTTGTCTCATTTGCTATCAATAGCATAACTTGTATGATCGTCTCATGCACCAACGCCGTCTGCGTTCTCAAGCGTTCAGCACTTGCTAAATACATTCAATATCTATTTTAAAAATAACCATTCCATATTAATTCAGTTATACATGGGCATGTGTCACTTATATCAGTGACTGGTAATTAGTCAATGCTGAGTAGTCGCCAGTAGATTCTTCCAAGACAAAGGTATGCCAGTCGAGTTCTAGTTATTAGTTCAATGGAGCCAATAACACAGTGTAATGCATGCGTGTATATTATAGATATGGGTCTGGGCATCCTTTCACGAAGCTCTCGTATCTACTAAGAGACCATAGCGCTCTCTTTGCCGATAGCTAATGCACCGCAAAGAGAACGTTATGGTATATTAATGGATAAGAGAGCTTTGTGAAAGGATACCCAATATGACAACTTCGCTCAGATTCCGAGGTAACGGGACCGGTTGGTCATAGCTGAATGGTATACACCCTTGCCCTACTGTAACACATTAGTCGCTTCAAAGAAATATATCTATAGGGTTTAGACTGATACTAAACTAAGTATGACCACACCGTCTGTAAAGCTACTTCGTGATTAATATCTTGTATAGTATACGCATGTATAACATAAACATATTATCCAACGGGAGAAACTATTATACAAATCAATTAATGATTGGAGTGTCAACATAGATCTACACTAAGTATGGTTATATTGTTTCGCTAATGAACAGAACATATTAATTAAGTGTTCAAAGTTTACATGCTACAATATAGATCAATGGATGCATGACTCAATTTTTTTTTATCAGCCTCTTATCAATGTTAGCATTGCAAGAACATCCACATAAATATCTTACTGCAGAGGAAATCGATCTGAAAACATAATTATTCCCGTCAACCCTATTGATTTAATATCAGATATGGACTAAGCTGGATAATATATACGCGTTATATACTATCATTCAATTACGAAAAGGCATAAACATACGATACAATCAGATAAACTACTTTACGACTAACATAATTCAATCAGATGCATACATTCATCCATCCATAGAAGATGTGTTAGTCGTATTGATAACTTGGTTTTATACCCATACACATCACACTCCAAATATGTCTAGAACATATCACAAACCTATCTTGAATTAGGTGTACACGTATAAGTAAACTATTCGTCAGACGTCTTTGGACTCAAATATAGCATACTACCCAAGTAGACATTTTCCATCATCACATCGCTTTGATCTTACAGTGACATCGACGAGTAACTAGTAAATGCTATATTCCAGAATAATACTAATGCTAGTATAATGCATCTTGAATGCGTGACATGTTCGCGTTATTTCAGAATTATATCAAGTGAACTGCTAACTGTGGGATGAGAAGCACGTGCTTGCTACAGCTAGCCTAGATGGTTGCCACTGCTACCAAAGGGAGATAACGCACATCTTCCAATAGATCTCTTGCTTGTCGAACGCAGAACACACAGGTAGCGACACAGCTTTGATTCAAATTCAAACCTGAACCTTTCACGGCAAACATATCGCAGATCCTTTTACCGAACCTTCCTGTGTCCTAGCAGGACACCCGTGCGTAGGGTGTCCTCGAGGTGTCCTCTGGATGACTCGCATCCCGGTCGAGAGGGCAACATATGTAGGTTAGGTATCCTTTTTCTCTCTCATATATACACATGATACGGAGAGGAGGTCACGATTTATTTTCTAGTGGAGGTGATGTGTCTGTACAACGCGAATTTATTCCCCAGTCCCTTCATTACAGGACGGCAAGGCTGTCGCGGTTTTTCATCCTACCATCAACACACCGTCGGGAGCTACCCGGAATCCAGTCAATATTATGAATAATGACATTTTATTCTTCAACCTACTTATTCTCAATCTTGGTAACCAGACGCTGGTATTTAACCTCCAGCTGGAAAGGGTAGGCATATGATGTAGAGCTCCATTGGTCCTAATTAGCAGAATTAAGTGACCACTTGTGTCCTTTTTTAAATATATAGTTCACACGCGATAATTAATCACCTACTTGATACGAGCAAGGACTTAGCCAATTACGCCTTTCCGAGTGGGAGTCGTGGACATGTTCGATATGACATGAAAGAACTTCTATGATCTCGATCCCCAGTAATGCTACAAGATGTTCTTACAACATGCAGACCCGCTTTGAGTAAGCTTCATAATTAACCTTCTGAAATAGACGCTTATTTGTATGTGCATGTGATAAGAGAGGTGTATGGAACTAAGACGTCGAGCGCAATTAAATCACAAGCCCGCTGTGTCTAGACCAGTGGGGGTAAATTGATTCAGATATAATATATCATAACTATTATGGAAAGAGACAGTAGGTAATCGTTACAGCATTATCCAAACAGACGCAAGTGCAATGGCTTTCGATTAAACTGAACATGATCTTGCATAGTAATAACCGCACTTCCCATGCAGTCCAAATCTATGATATAGCCATCGTTATCATAGATCCCGCTTATGGCAAAAATATATATCGCTGGGACTTTCATCACTATAACCCAAGTGTGCTTCAGACGTCGGTAGAACGTATGGAATACTATAGTACCTGAGTACATGCACCATACTAACTATACATGCATACTAACTATACATACATACTAACTATACATACATACATACTAACTATACATACATACTAACTATACATACATACTAACTATACATACATACTAACTATACATGACTGTAGCCGTGCCATACTCGATTACTCGAAACAAGCGGGTTTTAGATTTTGCTCAGCTGACATTTCTCTCATTGACTGTAATTTGAGCCTGGGAGTGAGTTTTACTCAAGTTACAGCACAGTCAGTGGGAGAAATCTCAGCTGTGCAAAAGCTCAAACACAAATTTATTTCGAGAAATCTAGGGCAGGTTACCGCGGCTTACACCTCGGCGTGAACGGCAGAGAGTTGGTCTCACAATCCTACACTCTGTTCTTCGAATTCCAGAATGAAAACGATCCTCGTATTTTCCATGCAGACGTTCATAATTGTCAAAATAGAGCCCCTAACTACAACGTTACTATAACTGATTGTTGCATGCAAGTTGTACATGTATGAATTCCACGAAAGCGTACTATCGATGTTCAAGATATTCTGCTATTGATGACCATCATCTATTGAACCATGGGATAATAAACCATGCTAAGAATGCAGATAAATATGCATACACATGGACTGCCTAATCGTATGCTGGTCATGGAATAAGGCAGATATGCATCTTACATGTAACATGTTATTAATTACTTGTATAATTACGCCTATATGGACCGTTGGCAGTAGACATCTCCATGCCCCACACAGACTCCTGGACACGTGCTCTTATCAAGTAAGGTATGAGTCCGAAATACCATAGTACTGTCGGAGGGACACGTCGAGATGATGATTACATAGCGGCACTGACGTCTCCGCTGACCGTTTCCACTTAGAGCAGTCGTCAGTTGTGCTTCAAATGCGATAATATCTGGCTGCACTTCGTCTGTCGGTTCCACCTTGACGATATGTGTCGACGTCCCGTCACCAGCGTGCTGAATATCTGTGTGTACGGTGGGTGTACGGTGGGTGTACGCAGGTACTGACGAGAGGATAGCCACTAATTTGGTGGGCATGGAAGGATAAAAATAAATGAAAGTCGGTCAACAAGCAATGTGTATTGTTATGTTATTCGTTTTTATAGTCAAAGAACACGGGGGAATTAGGTGCACACCGGTATCACAATTAACAGGAACTCATTATATTGTTCTTGTGGTTTTTATTTTGTTCTGGAACGAGTCTTCACATTATGGCATTACTGCATTAAAGGGTACGCACTTCATCTTCATACCTAGTGTTATACATCTTCATACCTAGTGATATACATATTCATACCTAGTGGTATACATCTTCATACCTAGTGGTATACATCTTCATACCTAGTGGTATACATTTTATCATGTATCTACCACTAGTCATATTTGACACTATTGTCCTGACACGACACGTCATACGCTGCCCTAATTTGGCACTTCATGGTTTGTCAGAGAAAAACTCGCCATGACGCCTATGTCTTCGCTGTTGACGCTAAACAACGATAATGACTTTATCACTAAATACATGTGTAGCTAGTGTCGAGTCAATTCCAAAGCATATTGTATTATGTGCTTCTAGTCATATTTATCCGGATACATCTTACGCTTTCAGTGACAGAGTCGTACTTTCATCGTCCGTGATGAACAGTTGCATGTGCTACTCCTATTTACTTAAAATAGAAAAGCTCGGCGTTAGCAGGCATTGTGCAGGCTTAGAATAGAGCACTTAACGGAACATTTCATGCACCATTATGCCACGTTACACGTGTCATTATGTAATGCACCCTCAGGTGTGGCGTATCGCGTCTTCAAGCGAGGTGCAACGTGTTCCTTGACTTCTTAATCGATCTATCACTTTCCGTGACTGTGTGTGAGGTGCATAGATATTCATGGCACAGTCAGATAGTAATTCAATTATACACTGCAGAGAAACGTGGAGAGAAGTCGAGACAAATAGTTAGAATTACTCTAGCGGCGATGCACATTTTAAAGTGTATTATTCAGACGAGTTATTTCTTACCGCATATGCTATAAGTATAGCAGACATTCACCAATCTAGTTGCCCGTCATTGATAAGCTGTGTGTTAGATGCGGTTCAGTAAAACTGTATCGTCATATATCAATTAAGTCCAAAGAGGCTTTCAATGATTGTTAATTTAGATGAAGCACAATTATTTCCCCTCGATAATTTAGGTTCTCTATAATGCCTCCATGCAAAGAAAAGTAAAAGCTCGGTCATCTATGAGATAGTGTTGCCATGTCATCACACGCAGTGTATACTTGTGACCAGCGTAATCGGCTATCCACAATAACCATGGCGATTCAAAAAAACTGCTTTTCTTTGCCAACGCATCGCATCCAATTGACGTTATTAACAAGTCTTTTAGCAATACGAAGTTATAGAAATACGCACATCTAACTACCATAATGCAACTGCTCTAGATTCTATAAGGGATCGGCACAACACATCATATAGTTCATTTTGTATTACTATCACAATACTTAGCATTAAATACGGTCTACATTGAACTTAGCAGTACAGATGATACTAGCTGAATTACATACAATTGCAATAATCTAGCGTTATTGAGAGACATTTTAATGCATTACTGAAAACGAATATAAACTAATGGCAAGCACAATATATTTAGCTACTTGTTTTGGTTTACTAAATTAGCAGACGAGTACCATCAGTAGGGACTTCCCATTGCCGTATTTAGGTCATTAGCCTACCTACACGTGGCGGTAATCAACAATCAGCACTACCATTAGCCCTGCTCATCATTTCTGAATATATTCAAGCAAAGGAAGTGGCCGTTCAAATTAGTCCATTGATCACCGTTGTGCTATCAAGTATCTGCTTATAATTTAACCCGCTGCTTTTGTGAGTTGTTTGAAAAACTGTCAGTCAATATAATATGTATGCCCAGGTTTAATTAGCATTTCAAAGGCTCACGCAATTATACAGTATGTCCATCAATGCTGGTTATACAGCTAGTGGGACTCCGTTAAATTGGCACATACAAATTGGTGCGATAGTATATGATTTACATGTGTGAATTCATATTTCGGTATCTTATCCCTTAACAGCAGCACGCCAGTGTGAGTACATGCTCTAGCAACAGCGGCACTACGTTATCTCATACTAAACAGGAATACCGCTGGTAGAACACATGAATAAAGCATTTCAGTAAAAGGTTGGTTATCAAAGGAGCTGAATATGAGTTAACCATATTAAAGAAGTTTCCAAACAAATAGACGTCTTGCATATAATAAACTAACCACGTACGATATTAATAGTATCCACCTAGATCTCAATATATGATGTTATGATTGAAGAAGTACCAATAATTAACAACATTTCGAACATATCCAATTATTGTTTTTCAAATTACATTGACAACTACTAACCAGAGGTGAACTTCCACTGACCTTACAGGCCGTGTTATTTAGATATGCACGTGTCTGGTTTGCATGTGCCTCCCGCTGCTATTCATAACATAAAACTAAACTGATAAGAAATGCATTATATGAACGTATCAACACATTGGACGCAGCGTGAGGCTATGGCCTATGCTAGCATCTACTGAACAGCTGATCAGTAAACTTGGAATGGCAGGTCACAACTAATACTGGTATAAATAAATACGGTCCATGTTGAAAATTACTAGCAAATAGTTGGACTACAAACATGTTCGCTATTGTATGTCCATAGATAATTGAAAATCAGTTTTCACTGGAAAACCATACGTCATTTTTTTACCTTGAATGTTCAACCCATACATGAATCATTTTGATCGTTTTACATTTGCCATTTGTTAATTAATATACGTGTTCCTGTGACGTACGGTATTAATACCTGACTATACTGCATCATTTTATAATTCCATAAAACTATCCAATACAGTATAACGTATTAATAAGTGAATACGACACGGTTGTCTTCCTTTGTGATTGCACTTAAATACACCCAAGGCCAAGCACACAGCCACAGCACACGTGCATAGTGTGACTGATATAATTATGTACGCATTGATTTCAACTGCAAAGACATGTGCATAGACATATCAACACATCTGACTGTGTGGAACGTATCCAGTAAGCAGCCCATCAGATCGTGAACAGCTGGGACAAGCCATCCCGACAGGTGGGCATGTGTACGTTCATAATAAACAATACCTGAACTTTGTGGAATCTTACTTCAAGTCCTACTGCATCGGGAACGTTCCCAATTCTGTTTATACATAGTTGTCATGTCGCTATCTTTTTTGGTGTAGTATATTACCATGCACGACAACATAAGCCTTAATTGATGTTCAAATCGGAGAACATATCCTTTTATAATATTAGTTAAACGAGGATAGCTATATTGTCCTACGGTGTCCATTTTAAGTACAATAAATCTAAACTGTATATCTACGTACACTAGTAGCAGCTGTTGCGAATGCATAGTTTGTATAGCCACCATACTGTTTGGAACTATACCATGAAACATGCCAATCAAGATACGGTTACACTTGTTTAGTACTAGTATACCATTCTGGTAATGGCGAGATTTCTGTCCAGGACAGTCTCTGTAGTATTCGCCATTCAGTAACCCTGTGTGGGCGCCAACGTCCTAGCATTGTCCTACACTATAACTAATTCTAAACGGTAATGCTGTACGACTCTACGGATTGTAATAAATACGGTATTTCGATTCCCAGTGGCTGTAATAGGTTATGCTAAAAGTATTTTATCTCTATTCATTGCATCAGAATAAAACGTTAAATGCATTGGTTATAAGAACTGCTATTAATGGGATTCTCTCGGGAAAAGTATTTCACGTGAACGTCTTCTTATAACTGGATGGTTACGCTTGTCCACAAACATTTAGTCTATTTCAGCGATCTCTTTTCACACATTGGTGCAGAGTTCGAGCCATAGAAGATTGAGACTGACAGTATGAAAATGAAAGAAAATGAAATTGATCACCGGGGTTGAAAGCGTAGGGATCGTCAACACATAGAACCACGAATAATTTGCTCAGTAGATGTTTGCTGCGTTCATCTTTCTGTATTCCCTGTGAGGCTTCCGTAAGAATATCAACATACCGTTATATGAAAGAGATATCAAATTTAGTTATTTTGTTTGTAAATATGGATGTCTTTAATAAGTAAGCATTGAACTAGTTATGGGCTTATTTAATATAGACTTACACTATATCAACATACACTGAAACATTAAATACAAACGCGCGCGCGTGTGTGTGTGTGTGTGTGTGTGTGTGTGTGTGTGTGTGTGTGTCTGTGCGTTCGTGCGTGTGTGTGTATGTGTGTGATCATTGCATTTATTATTATTACAGTATGTGCATGTACGCAGTAATAACGCTCTTCCTAGCAGTAGCACATTCTAAATGATAAATTGCTTTCCGATTGTGTTGATTGCCTTTCGCGTATAACAAGCTGTTTGTAGCCAGAACGTCATCGTTAACTTCCACCTATATAATCCCATATAAATAACGCTAGTGGTATATGACATACCATCAGATGGCAACAATAGCCGTTGATAATGTTCATCCGGTTTCGCCTTCGATGCTGCACTAATTTCCTTCAGGGATTAAAAATCTATCCGATAATCCCAAGCGGTATTTCTGATCTCGACTACATCTCGGGATTCCTTCGGCTCTCATCGTATGCGAATCTATCTCTCGCATTGCAAATGAATGATGGCACATATGAACTGAATAGTAGACGGAGTGAGCGAGTAAAAAAAAGAAAGATAGGATCTATCTATTCCAGGCTGACACTATTGCAAGGAAGTCAGGAAATGGGTGCCGGACACGCCAGACTATATTCAGGGCCAAGCTAGTTCTCACCATATGTCATGCCAGTGGACGTTTGACAAATGAACGGACATCCAATTGTCGGTATCTACGGAATCGGCATCGCTTGACTCCCCGAAGGGCATAACATAGAGCATGCTGACAGGCAAATAGTACCTACCTGGCAATGCGATTGATCAAACGTGTTCAGTGGTAAAAATAAAAAAAGAGGGAATAGGAGTCAGTGTACTTATATGATTACGCCATTTGTCTAGCGTAGTTGGTATTTGAACGATCATGCGTCACACACAGAGTGGTGATCGAGTACCACGGAAATTGATGTCCGAGATTTCACGAGAATGGTGTATGGTATGTGATAATGATTTATCATATAGGGGGAATAGAATATCAATGGTGGTTTTAACCAGCGTCATACCGGTGACTGTAATTAGAAAGATTAAGAGCACGTATTATTTCGATTCAAACATGTTTTCGACGATCTGTAAACAAACTTTGAACAGCATCACCGTCGATACGCTAGATGTTTAAAACTGCCCCGGCGAAATACATGGCAAATACCGGTGTCGTGCATACTAAGGTTTGTCAGTCATTGTAATACGTAATTTCTTGTCAAGAATATTAGACCGATCAAGAACCGTTTACCACAATAAAGTTACTGAGCGGTATCCTATACACAGCTAAACTTTTTAATTGAAAATGTAGCAATACAAAACCTTAAATTTCAACATATCTTGACAAAGTTATCTATTTTTTAGTTAGCAAATCTTAATCGAAATTAAATCTAAAACTATTAATTTTTTTCCGTCCAAATATGTCGCAAGATTAGTGTTTTGCTGACTTAAGACAATTTTATGAACACGTTCTTATAGTCAGCATGTACTGGGTCGTTTATATACTACATACCCTGTCTACTGTGTATTGTGCATACTAGTCAACTCGTTAACACACACGCGCGCGCACACACACACACACACACACACACACACACACACACTCAGAGTTAGAGAGAGGGGGAGAGAGAGAGGACACACACACACACACACATACACAC
>JAUTBQ010152830.1:0-30902 GCA_032361185.1 Lepetodrilus ovalis | reverse complement strand
TGGAGCTTGCTGTTTTCCGCCTGAAACCATCAGCTAATAATAATATGAGCCAATCAAATTCCTTATAATGTTGAACATGCGAAATCCCTTGTAGTGTGACAGCGTATAGTACAGACTGATGTGCTATCGCTGTCAGGAGAGCATGCCGTCAGTAAGACTCCACATATTTTTTTATTATGATGCTGAAGTTGGGGTCCATGACATACGTTATAGTACCCGCCTTGTATGATATTACAGGGGGCACAGTACCATGTGTCACAACATTTTGACATTCATGTGACTGATTTTGATAATGTTTGTGTAAGATGTTCCTTTGGGTGGGCATACTTCTGATTTTATCCTCATCACTACTGGGAGAAAACTGGTGCATGCTTTCCTGTTCATACGGAAGAAGGATCTATATCTCTCTGATCTATCCTTGTTGGTGTCACATGTTTCAAACATTTTGAAGTTTACTTTTGGTATCAGGATGTGTGTATTTACGTGACATGTATATTTGTAGTATGTGCATCCATGAATTTTATTTTGATGAGCAACTCCCAATATGGTTTGTGTTGTACTTCAATCGACAATGTAGGAAATAAATGTACCATCATGTCGCTTATGAGTAGGGCAGAACACCCTTAGGATGGACACCATCAGGCAGCATTGGGTGCCATGAATGTCAACTAGATGGTCACGGCAAAGACCATCATCTCAAGAACAATGCAATATTTTGTCTACTTTGTGGGTAGAGAGAGTGTCTTGGATTAATCAGCGGCCTTCTCTGATCTATGTTTCGCATACACAATCTTCCAGTTTTGTCCTGTCCTGTCTGATGATGGGACATCTTCGTCCTTTCATGTCTGTAGAATTTCAATACGTCCTTAGAAGACCTCGAGGTAATTGATTCCGAGGTTAGTTTCGTGTGAAAATTATTAATATCAGGGTGTACTAGGTACCATGGCTACTTCATCGACTTTATTGCACTTTTAATTTTAAATGGAAACATTTACGATTACAATTTTGAATTTCGATCATTGTTGCTGATCTCTATGATATACATATCTGATTGCATATGTTTTGGTTTTATTATGAATTTGATAAGGAAGTTGTTGGTATTGAGATAAGTGTCAAGCTGCTAGGGAAGATATCGATGACTCTGTCCTTGTATTAGATCTCAGGGGAAAACATGTTTATACATACTTATTAATCGGTCAAACGTCGTTAGATTGGTGAATATGGATTCCTTACTTTGGCTAGCACTCTTGCTGTGAAGCGTTGGTGTTGTATTTCGGCCCTGCGAGTACCGGTGTCGTCGGTTCATAGTACCACACACATTATCTGTTACATTTATCTGTTTGTATGTACTTCCTGTTGTCTGATCAATGTGAGCAGAGATGACGTGGTGATTCTTTCCAGATTTCTTGGTATAAAGTGACAGTCAGCGAGCGGTAAGCACTGAATTAATCACAGTATTGCTATTGCTCTTTTTTGTGTTATTATTAAATTGTTTATCTTGGCTATTGTTGCAAAACAGTGAAGAATTTATGAAATTTGTAGTGAAGAACGACAGTGTTTAGCCAGGCAGAATTTGATCGTTATGGTCAAAACATTAAATATTGCCAAGTAGAAAGACATTAATTATTGACTTTATTTTTTTTATTTTTTTTATTTAATTTGGGTACTAGATTGATATCTTATATGAATGGAATTTATTAAGTTGAATCAAAAATAGAAGGTTGACACTATTGAACATGGATACCTATGAGCGGTGGCCAACAATTCTGTGTAAGTGCTTGCAGATTTTCTTATGCAGGTGCACTTGGTCAAGGTCATTGTCAAGGTCATTGTCAACACATTAAAATCCTAAGGCCGTGTAGAGATCATCAGATTAGAACCTGATTCTACATGTACGATAACATGTGTATTGACTGTATTCCTATTTTGTCTGGATTTTCTTTTTAAAATAATGCCAGTTGATTAATCTTGAATAATTCCATATGAATTATTAAGGTTTCATTACAGTTGGTGCGATTTGCTTACACTGTGATCTTAAGTAGTTTTGACAGTACAACATCAAGTTAGATAATTCATGTAATCTGTATCCCAGCAGTCAGACTACCCCCACGTGGAGCACGTGTGACATAAGCAATAGGTCACGTGACACACTTGTCGCCATCCACCCTGGGAGTCCTCCAGTAGATGGCGCTGCTCCACGGGAGTCTGGGCTATATCCGGGGACATGCCACAAAGCCAAACACGTCGTCACCAAGCAAATCAGCGTGGACACATCTATTTGCTTCAATCTCCCCGTGATTAGATTGCAGCCCGATCGCAGCTCGCACATCCCATCCCGGGCCGCAGGATGCCCATTGCTGCGGAAACATCGCATGAATATACTTACAAGTGTAGCACAAGAGATGTCTCAGATAGGGGAATTAAGCAAGTCAAATTCTATTCGTGTAAATATCAATGCAAATTGTGTTTACATCTAGCCCTCTGATCACTGGACAACTTATGCGTGATTCGGAATTGGAATACGAAAACGTGATACGAAGCGAGCGAAAATTAACCATTTCTATGCTAAGGCCTACCGAGATCATTCTACACCGTCAGGACAAAATACATTTAAAAAGGTTATTATTTTCCCAGGCATTATGACGCAAATGGGAGTTGTACGTTGCTTAATTTGGGCAGTGTTGTGTAAGGCAGAAATTATTGGAAAATGTTTGATTTGTACGTATTGGGTTGTAGTGTAAGCTGGGCAACCAGTGCTGTGGTTGGTTTTGACTGCACGGGGAACTAGCATGTTGATATGTGATTGGGGGATAAATAAAAAAAGTGCAACTAAAATTGATTGGTTGAAATGAATGTACGGTTGCAGTCACTATGTTTTTTTTGGTTTGTTTCATATCACCGACCATCAAAGATGACTGTTTGCCTGGAAGAGTCAGATGCATTGCAAGCATTTCTGATGGCCAGGCATAGAGATTAGGTTTCTTGAACTGCTGAACAGAAAACATATCATTCTGAAAATATCTGGGTTTTTTTTTTGTGAGGCTTAATTGGAATGATATTTGATTGATAGATAAACATTTGATAGATAGACACAGACAGATAGATAGATAGATAATATAGATACTGTGTAGATAATATATAGATACTGTGTAGATAATATGGATAGATAATATAGATAATATAGATAGAAAGACGGATAGTCTTTAAATCTGTCTCATAATATATGCAATTCCATGTTTGTATTTCATCATATTAATTTTTAGAAGAATATTTTAAAAAAATATTCTATTCTGATATTATTCATTATTTTATTGTTACAATAGATTGTCTTAAATTGTGTGATTCCAAATTATTGAAGCATGAATTGGCTTTGGGATTTAAGGATAAAGAACAAGCCCCAAACACCAAGAAAGATAATTATTTCACAGTTCAAAAAGTAGCATTTGATATAAACTTGAAAGGAAGCCATTCTTGCATAACGGAAATCTGTTTTGTCTGACTGGCAGGCCTCCATACAAAACAAATCTGCGTTGTCCATCATTGTCCCTGCGGCAGTGTTATTTTGCCTGACCCTCGACCAGGACCCCTGGGACCTCGGACCCTCCCCCCCTAGGGGAAAGAGTCAACAAACGTAAGCAAGGCAAAGGAACTCCCTATATATTTACCAGACAATGTTATAGGGGGGTGGGAGTATACAGGAGGGGTTATCTGAATCAGTGCAGAGTTCACGCTCCCAATGACACTATGCCATCTGTAACTCTAGCCCTCTAAGACAAATTAAGTAATCTCATTATATAAGCTCCCTACCAGCTGCCTGTTAGGGGTTTCTCTGGCCCCGACTGGTCCCTTTGTTAGGGGTGCTGGGTAAGCAGGCTGAAAGGCTCCCCGCGTCTACAGGAAGTAAAAGATTCCATGCTTTTTTTCCTCCTCCCTACCCCTTTCCCCCCAACTTGATTTTTAGAATGACATATGTGACTGAAATCTACCCTAGGTAACAATCGCAATGACCTCTGACTTATGTCATGGTGTCTCGGGTCGTGAATGACCGACCAGATGGAGGCACAAAGCGCTTCATCCCTCGGTCCATTCAGTCTGCTACACAGACATTGTGATCCAAGCTGGACATGCCGGACATCGGCATTGTTCCCTGGACATATGGTCAACACGGCCTATCTGGGACAATGCGGGATGCTTAGCTAGCACAGTGGCAATAGATACGGAACATAGCTGACTCAAATAGTAGAATTATGTAATTTATTTTTCTAGGTCAGATTTATTTTTTGAGTGGACCGTTAAATTTGAATATATTTTTGAATTGCATGTAAGTAATTGGAGTGAATATATATGGTTACCCAAGAATAGTTCATTTCCATATTCAGTCTGAGAATTGCTTCAGTTATTCAATTACTTACAGTAATATTGAGATAAGATCTGATAATTATTTATATGTTGTCAGCCTGTGGATGATACATGTGCAATGCATTCTATATTTCTATATTCCACATGGATATGTTTTGGTGATAGCGTAGATCAATTGATATGTTCTATTGGTGATAGGGTCGATCAGTTTATGTTCTGTTGGTGATAGATCAGTTGATATGTTCTGTTGGTGATAGGGTCGATCAGATGATATGTTCTGTTGGTAATAGATCATTTGATATGTTCTGTTGGTGATAGGGTCGATCAGTTGATATGTTCTATTGGTGATAGATCAGTTGATATGCTCTGTTGGTGATAGGGTCGATCAGTTGATATGTTCTGTTGGTGATAGGGTCGATCAGTTGATATGATTGACGGTACATCAATGCAGAATAAGTAACCTAGTGGATGCTGGATTTTTTAATTTGGTTCGCAGCATTAGAAATTCTAATGTTAATAGTGGTCAAATCTGTCATAGTCAGGGAGTCCCATAGATTTCTTTAATATTGCAGATTTTCAAACGACCTCCAGAACACCATTTAATTCAAACTGGTTCACAATCAACTTGTTTGACCACATTTACAATTCAAGTAAAACTAACTTTATTAATTAGAATAACATTTGTACTATCTAGATGCTCTTTGTTGTAGCTTTGTTAGT
The DNA here is from genome assembly GCA_032361185.1 of Lepetodrilus ovalis. Classification (NCBI taxonomy): domain Eukaryota; kingdom Metazoa; phylum Mollusca; class Gastropoda; order Lepetellida; family Lepetodrilidae; genus Lepetodrilus; species Lepetodrilus ovalis. The sequence continues at coordinate 25,823 of JAUTBQ010152830.1, read as the reverse complement.
TAAGAAAAGGAGTCTTAACCATGAAAAAAAGTAGTAAATATGAACAATAGAAATGCCCTACCTACCAAACCACCATTAATTGTAACACAAATAATGTGTTTTTTAAATTGTTAAATTTAATGCTATATGGTGCAGTTCTTCTGCACTAGGATTGCATTAATTAACTGATACTAATACCTGTATTCGTTAAAAGCAAATAGCTTGATCAGTCTACATGGTCATAATCCTCATTACTTTGCCCTGACAAGTTAATTTGGAACAGTAATAATAATAATTTTGTCACTATCCAGCAGAACCAAATTTCTGAATTCCACAAATCCCAAGTTTTACAAACCCAATGGAACCAATCCCATACCATGCAAACAGTCCAATCTCCCAATCCCATGGAACCGATTTTCTAAATTGTTCTATTTTCCAGGCCTCAGTTCAGGTACATATGTGAAACACACAGCAACCGACAGATTATTTACACAGCTTGTGTGACATTCAATCCCTGTCATTGTCGCCTCCATCAGGCCAATGCTCACTACCATTCCTAGGAATTCTTCACAGATCTGGAAAAAGCCGCACGATTGCATAACCTAGCACCAGGGCTCCCAATTACGTTTTTGAGATTTATGGTTTGCTTACCTGTCTTGTGAGTCAACCCTTGGTGGTTGGAGGGTACCGGTTGGAGAGTAAATTAGATACAGTATAGATGGTCATAAAAGGAAAAGTGCAGATTTTATTGCCCCTGATAGGGTTAATTCAACATGGTTCAGTAATTGTTTGGCACATGTCTGTATTGAGATGGGAATTGCTTGTCGGACAGCGTCCAGTTTTAATTGTCTGCATGTGTTAGTGGCCGGCTCCTGGTGTAGAGACATGTGAATAGGCCCAGTGTACAAAGGCGTCATTGTGACTTGGGCTATAACTGTTATTGAAATACCGAAATGATTTTTGTCATTAACACAATTTTTTATTTTGTTGGTTTTGTGTAATCGTTTCTGTCTACAATGTTGTTATAAACACTATGATAGTGGGATGATTACTAGACAGCCGACCCCAGTTTATTCCACCGGTTACTTCTTGGTAAAATTGTTCAGATATCTGAATTTCCGGATGTCTGAGTCATTTTACATAGGAAGACTGATGTATGGTTCCTAGTAAGAACCATGGAGATAGTATAAGGGAACTGGATATCCAAAGTCTGGATAAACGGGGGTCGACTGTATTAGTGTAAAACATTGCTGTAATCTAGGGAAGTGCTGATGCTCAATATGCCTTGAGCACTTTTTATATTACAAACCAAATTTTATAAAATTTGTGAAAAAGATTTAAGATAGGCATAGCAAAGATGTTTATTATCAGACAACAGGTGTTGTTGTCGAGGTACTGTGTAGAGATGTATCATGACAAAGGTACCGATGTCTGTCGGTCTCGTCCAGCATAAGGCAAAGAAATAAGATTACATCAGTTATTGGTGGGATATCTGCACATCTTGATGCATGTATAAATGTGAGATATCTCAGGCTAGAGCCAGCTCTAACTATTAGATCACAGAGCTGCATAATCATTAATATTTGAAAGCATCTCGGATAATAAAGATTGCCTTTCATTTATATTCAGCATTCTTTTTTTAGTACTTTTTTTTTGCACCTCTGAATATTTGCTACTCTGAGAATTAAGAAATGTTATAACTAGATAGGGCCTTCGGCTTTTCTGCATGTATCAAGTAACGAAAACACTCGTGAATTGAACTTTATGTTTTTCAGTCATTATTTGTATTGATTTCTCCCAGTTGATTACCACAACTCATATTCAGCGGATACGATCGCAATATACGTGGGTTGCCATGACGATGTTTGATAGATATGCAGAGTAGATAATGCCTGCATATTGGCCGATAAAACCCCGTTTGATTTAATAGCTGTGTGTGGACTTACAAATGATATCGCACTTTCCCCCGTAATCCCGATGGTTACAATACACCCCAGTAGGAATTAGTGGACTGGACTTGCTAACAGAACACATCTGTAGGTTCCGGTGGTACAGAACACAAATACGTTCCGGAGGTACGGAGAGATAAAATAGCATTGGTAGCAGTATTACACTAGAATGGTAGCAGAACCAAACTAGAATGACAGCAATTAATGTCCATATCTTCAAGAGATTGTGTCTATCAGTTCTGGAGTTAATAGTCACTATCCTAGAACTCTTAGATTCTGCTGTACATTTTCAAGGTTTGGAGTTTAGCGAAAGTTAATTGTGCTCGAATAGTAGCAATAACATGCTAGAATAGCAGCAGTTTTTCAACAACTACAAGAGTACTAAGCTAGAATGGTAACAATATCAAACTAAAAACTAAACTAGAATAATAACAGTACTAAACCATGATGCCAACAGTTAATGTCTACTTTAATGCAGTTGAAAGTATCAATCTAGAAAGGCAGTAGTTATTGAGAACAGAAGAAAAAAAACTAGAATGTTAACTGCACCAAATAGAATGGACATACTTAATGTCAAAATTGGTCTTTTAGTTGAGAGTACTAGAATGGTAACAATGCTAAAGTGGGAGAGTAACACAATTTTGCTGTGTAAGTTCTGAAATTAAGCACTAATATACTATTAGCTTGTCTTTAGCTCCAGAATTTCCGAGTACCAAACAGAAATAGCAAAGAACATAGCATTTGCCAATAAGCCGCTGGTTTATGGACTACCAAATAGGAATTAGTCTGTGAATTCTCGTATTGATGGGACTTGAAAATCACTTTTCTGCTTAATTGGGATTTATTCATGTATATCCTTTGCTCGAGTTGGAACGTTGACAACGGTGACAACAGTGACCAAATGACTCATCCACGATTAATGGGATGTAACTGAGGATAATCTCACACACAAAGACGGCAGGTGTTCACTAACTAAATAAATCAATTCCGGTAGTTCTCATATTGCTGTGGTTCCTACCGTTTATCTCTCCTCTTGTCCGGATGATGGACGAATACCTAGATAAAAAAAATACGTCCCCCTCGTATACCACTTCCTATGGTACCACTGCTTGTCCACGCAAGCAACACAATCGCAACCGCAACAAATGCAAGCATTGTCGGCAAGTCTACAACGTCAAATTTTCGCACGATGGCTGTCGAAAACTGTAAATATAATTAGTACTTGATAGAGGAATCATGATACGTGGCGTGTTGACATTAGCATTTCACGATCCGCATTGGATGGACTCTGTCCGAGGATTGTATGACACAGGTTCCATCGATGATTGATCGAAACCTGAAATACGTACGTTGTGATTGTGAAATACAATACTGCATCAAAATTGATATTTACAGAAAAGCGATGTATTATCTTGTCGTTGGATTCTGGCGGTAGGTCCTCACAGGATGTACGTCTCTTATCTCTCTGGTTCTACTCTGCGATTAGTTATTCTGTGCGCAAGACAATAAAAACAGGCTTGGGATGCAAATGAATTATTGTAATCCCGGTAATGAAATAATTTCTATAGGTTTTTATCTTGGAAGTTTATTTTGTGTGATTATATTATTGGTCGATGCAAGGGACTTTAAAGGAGGTATAGATTCTCTATAAAAGCCTTTATGAAATACTAATAGAGTAGATTTCTCAAAGAACTCTTCTGTAGATGGAGATAAGATATTAGAAGCCCTACAAATCAAAGTGGATGTGCCTGGACAAAGGAAGAAAGGAGTGTTATAAGGTGTTGTGTTAATTATAAACGTAATGCGCTTTCATGGTTATCAATAAATTGACTTAGTATATATAGCTGGGGGGTGCTTTGTTCTTTTATGTGCAAAAACAACATACGTGTTGTACGGGCGACTGATCGGTATTGATTAATCAAGTTGTGACATTTCTGGTTAAAAGAAGCCGATTGATATTGCGGCGGTGCCGATGGTTGAGAGTACTTCTGATACCAAACTACTTACCTCTTAGTCAAATACTACAATTGGACTGTTTAAGTGTTAGGCAGTACCCCTGATGTCGTCACTTTAACTGAATTATCGTCTCTTAGCTTCTGCCTGTAGGGACGGAGATAGAAATGCATTTAACAGAATTGCAAGCGGATTAGGTCCGCTGTCAACAGATTTAATCCATTATTGAGCTGTTCACTAGCATCGCGCTGGGCTGTTTGGCTATCTCTGCCTGCACTTACCTCTCAGTCCCTGGGGGTAATATGCGCTATTAAGGAGAAAGCTGTATCTGCAATTGAATTTCTTTTTTTTTTTAATACGGCAGATGGCAGTATTGACGTATGTTTATTTCCTATGTGATCGTGATGGATGGTGATATCGGCCAATGCATATTTGGGCATGGCAGTATCGAGCGGTCTTGCGGTGTATCCATGTATAGGCGTATATTGAGTGATTGAACCGGACAGGCCTGGCATGTAAATTGACACAAGACTATTGGATGAAATATATTCATACTCCTGGTTGGGACGGCGAGAAGAGTAGGTTGTTTGGCGGAAATGAATGCAGAAAATTGAGTTCTGGACCTTTCGCGTAGAAATTGACAGATGGTACGTGTGTTACTAAGTAAAATAGGGGGCACATTGATGCATGCTTTTGTCGGGAATAAATGCGGGGATTAGTTTGGATAGGTTCCGAGGCCCGCTGAACGTACTTGGGTAAACTGGAATATCGAAATTGATTACATTTGCGTTTGAGATCTTGAAGAGCAGAGTGTTTTCATAGGCTATTCACTTACTGTACACGCGGGAGGGTAACATTTTTATAGCTTTATAATTGGTAATAATATTGACCAAAGTACATTTTTGCATTGAATAGTTTGTAAATTGAGAGATTGAAGGAGCAAAAATGCTTTCCTACTTGCATTTGATGAAATATTTCGCTGGGGTATTTGTAAACTGGGAGGGACACAAGATTGCACTGAAGCGGAGGAAGAGGGATAGCACTGCGGCAACCAGATGTCAGCAACACAAATTATTTTGAATGTGTCCGCGTTGAGCATATAGCTGGTGATTTCTGGTGGAAATGATGTATTCTGATCGGTGGGAGTTGTTACTTGGGAGATAGGAATTGTCATCTAGTTAGATTTGCAAAACTGTTGTTGTCATCTCGTCCAGTTACTCACGCCACAAGAGCCAATAACGCCGGGCTTTTCAAGAGTGATGTGGGAATCTAGCTGAAAGTTGACAGTACAAGTTAGTTGGACATTTCTTGAACAAGATTGTTTCTTGTGTCTGTTTTTTGGGGGGTGTTTTTGGTTTGTTTTGTTTTTAATCATTATGCGTCGTCATGGTCTTATGAGTGATTGTATCGTAGGAATGATAACGGAGGAGCAGACGTCATCAAGTGTTTCATATCGCCGAACCCGAATATCTGATCCTAATGCATGCATTTCCATTACTATATGGCCATCACAACCGAATGAGAAGTAATTTTCTTAATGTAATAAGCATGGCATATATAGCCATTATTTCCCGCTTCGGTATATGTATGATGTTATCGCCTGGTTGGTATGTTATGCGCTATATCGCGCCGTTATGGTTTATGTCCAAATTAGTCTTTGCCCTACCCGCGGAATATAGTCATCAGTGCACGGGGATCGTCTATGAATCATTACGGACTGCGTAGACAAAATAATGACTGGTCGTATATCATTTGTGAAATTGATTGACCCTACTGTATTGATTGGACATACACGACACCAGCCACACATTATCAGTGGGCAAGGAGGAGGTAGGTATCTTTGTCTGGTGTCACAGAGAGAAGAGTTGGGGGGGGGGGGGGTGTGGTGGGGGGTGGATGAGGGGCGGGAGCTTGTGGCTGAAAACTGATTCATGGTCGTCAAATTGGCTAGAATGAGTATTCTGTCAGTGTCAGTATGAATGTAGATTCTGTAATATGCGTGATATAAGAGTTTGATAGAGGATGCGATAGCATTACATCCACAGTTGTGCAGCTCAATTGCCTCGTATGCAAAAACATTGTATTTAGTTAGAATGGGCCTCTATTGTGAGAAGTAAAGGATATGGCATATTCCATTATGCATCTATATTTTCAGACAATGTCTTCTTTTAAAAATGTTTAGGTACAACTTATAGTTATATAATAATGGTCTGTATGTCTGTCTGTTGGCGTTGCTCATGTGTACACAAGCTGTCAGTAGGCTCAATACTAGCTCAACACTTGCCAAACATGGATGACTCTAAAGTGAAAAAAAGCTTCAACATTTCACTTAAATTACAGTATTGTCAGATATCCTATTGGCACATTATTTTCCATTTCTATCAAATGTCATAACTAATAACATTACTTGTTCATGTTGCCACTCTCCACTAGATATATGGCCACTAAGATGATTGTACTTTTGAAGGTCAATTACTAAACTTGACGGCAATGTAAGTATAGATTTTACCTATCAATGTGATCAATTTACCAGCTGAATTGTAGAGCCTTGGATGGGTTTTTTAAATTTTCATCATATTAGACTTGCAAAATAAATATGTCTGAAAAGTTGCAACTGAACATTTGTCTCCAAGACAGCAATGTAATACTGTTTCAGAATGAAAATATTGTGACACAAGATTATTGGCAATCCAATGGACTTAATTTCAGAGGCATTGTGCAGTTCTCTAGGTCCCACAACGGTACTGGATCAATCGAGGATTGTTAGCAAAACACATCGCCAATATAACAAAGCCAGCGATTTGGGTCACATTAGCATCTGAAATTACTGCTCATCTCGCAGCCAGATTAGTCCAACTTCCAGCCTATAATGAAAGTTGATGTCAAACTCATCGCAAATTAACGGTTCCGAAAACGGGAATGCAATAAGCTTGAGAAAGTCGAGTTCATTATGCGCCATATCGAATATTCTTTTATTGTGTCAATGATTGGCCAAGGATATGGAAATAGACGTTTCAAGGATTTTGTTATGAAACGTGCTATTGTATTAGAAACTAGTTACATGAATTGATTTTTTTTTTTTCCTTTCTATTTCATTATTCCTTTTCTAAGCTATGTAGAGATCTGTAATTGTTACATGCATTCGGTTAATTTGTTACAGCCATGTTTTACTTAGAGCATGCAATTGTTTGGTAATATTTAATAAATTGTCCTCGATTAACAAATAAAAGTTATTTCGGCACTATGTGTATCTAGAATGTGAAGATACTTTGACATTATTGTTCCGTGAATAAGATTCATTGATTGGCGCGTGTTTAACCGTCATGGCATCAGCACGACGGTATGACCTTCGTAGTGGGACCGTCTCCGTGAATGTCCGGCCATTACTGAATCCACAGACAGATATGAGAAGATGCGTAATCGGCTCCAGTCAAAGAAGTAGAAAAGCTCCACATGCATGTGTCATGTGTCGTGTCGTCTCACCGAGGATTAATCATTTATACATGTCAGAAGTTGTGACCAATAAATGTTTTCCCTGATAGGTCCCTCCAACATAGCGGCTGTGAAAGGTCACCAGCATGCCTTATTTGGCTTTCCGAAACTAGTAAGGTATCGTGTACGTACACTCAAAGGCAAGAGAGTCAGTTTTTTTTGCACGTTCTGAGTCAAATTCAGGTCCGCAGGAAAGTTCACGTTTACCCTTAAGAAGTTTGACTGTACAACACTATCAAGATTTCAAAAACGTCTTTGATTCTTTTCCATTTTTGTGTGTTTGAAAGTGATGCTTCTTTTCCTTTTGATGGTGGTAAGGTTTGCCAATGCTCTGAGGTGGTCATTGTATATGTATGTTACCGTGTGTTACCCTGTGTTACCTTATATTACTGTATACAGCGTAACACAACCACTTCCTGGTTCCAGGATAGGTTTTTACCATGGGTTCTGGTTCTGCCTTGATCTTTTCCGTTTTGGTGAATTTCTTTACTTAATACATTGTGATTCGTCAGTTTATTTTGAAGTTGTGAAATTTGAGTCATTTTGCCTCAAGTAAGATTTGGTGTAATTATATCTTTATGAGGTAGGCTTTTGAAGCTTTAATGCTTTCATTAGTTTCTTTGATGTAGGTCATGCAATATTTATTATCCACGTAATGAATTAAAGGAAATCTGCCAGTCTTCAGGACAAGATGGGAATTAGACGTAGTCTTTGCTTGCAGTTTCCATGGAAAAACAGCAGAAAACTTTTAATTTTTGACCCTTGTGAAAAAGTTTACAATGTAAATAACTCGATAGGAAATTATTTTGAAATGTTCTAAATTTGGTTTCATCATGCTATGCTCACTGTATAGTTATGGAGGCTGTACAGCTTTAATCAAGCACTTTTCTCTTGACGTGAACGCATATTTTTGTTAGGAAAACAAAGTTAATATGATTATGTAATGTATAAAATCTTTTCAATAAATCAAAAGGCAATGTGAAATTAATTTGATTTTAGAAATGTCTTCATTAAATTTATAACTAGAGAATTAAGCCATAAGCAACATTTTCTTTGAGTTTCATGATCCAAATGTAATGTTAAATTTTACGTTAGTATGGTTATCTAGATACATGATGAATAGTATGTATCTGTCATGCTGGCAAGCAATGTTCAGTGCACCAACTTTTTGGGGTCGACGTCTTTCACATATTGTGTGACATGCTTCTGTGCTGCCATTATTGAAATTAATTCATGTTTCATTCTATAAGGCATGGTGGAAAACATCACAATCGATTCAACGAGCACGTTTGATATTGCCGATGGAAAGTAGTAAAAAGTAGAAATTGAGCCTGACAGCTTGGTCATCATCGTTCCATTGTGTGGCATGTACGCTCCATGTTATGTCAATCAAGTAGACTACAGCGGCCATTGTGGAATTGCCTAATTACGACCCTGCATGTAAGTGACGGGCGCCCGGACCCTGCATGTAAGTGACGGGCGGGCGGCGGTACAAGGTCGCCGGGATGGGGAGGCTCTGGTAGGCGATCAGGACGACAGATTTGAAGTAGCATGCCTCTGATGGCAAACACTGGCTTTGACGAAATCTATTAATGTCCGCGTATTGATTGGAGCTATTATTGTGCTCAGCATCCTCGGCGAATAAGAATGAATAGGTGACCTTTCAGAAGAGGGTATATCGCAATCTGAACGCAGCCAACCAATCGAACGATGATCGCTTTGTCCCCAAAAGAAAACAGCTTAGGCTGCTTCTATGACATCACCCAACCCCTCCCCATTTCCCCGAGTCCCCTCCCCTCCCTTCACTACCCCCCACACCTTACTCCCCAGTCCCCTCCAACCCCCCAAACTGAAATTGGTGATTGAGGAAGTCTTTGTTGGATGTTTGATTGTGTAGGGTGATATACAGTGTGGACAGACTCAGGATAAGATAACTCCTCCTCTCTTCTGTCCTGACAGATGGCCAATGTTTACCCCCACACAAAGGCACCCAGCTTCATAGCAGGGAATTGATGGATTGGGAACTTATCTTTCTTTTTTTTTAACCGAATGAAACAATGTTATTCCTACGTAAAGCGCACGTGCTGAGTCGTCCCGAGAGTGGGCACTCAAGTTAGTCCTGGATATTAGCAGCTTGTATATCAGTGGGTTTTGCAATTAAGAGTAATGTAAGCAGATACTGTGGGATGGAGAGAGAGAGTGGTGTAGGGTACAATTGGGATGAACGTAAGAGTATTGATTAGTTAGTGTTCCTGACACGTCAACGCAATTATTTCCTTTGTTTAATACTTGCAAATCTACGCAGGACCCTGCATTTTAAGTGATTCATTTTAAAAAGGCCTCTTTTTTTTGTCCATGAGGCCAAGGGAAGGCTGTGCTAGAATTTCTTTAGTCGAGATTTAATTCGCTTCAAAGTTAGGTTGACAGAATCCGGGGTTAATTAGAGCATATTTTGGCTAGTTTCATTCAAACGGTGGATGAGAAACCAATTCCAGCAGTTGAAAATCTTGCTTCCCTCTCTCTTTCTCTCTCTTTCTCTCTCTCTCTCTTTTTCTGTTTCTCTCTTTCCCTTTCTCTCAATCATCGCAAATGGGTGAAAGATTCCTGCAGCGACGTTAAACTCCATAATCACTCACTCACTCTCTCTCTCTTTCACAATTAGATATTTAACTATTTCTTAGATGTGTAACTGTCAGTTAGCTTTCTACATGCCACAAATACTTGTCTTTGTCGTATTGACATTTTATGAATGATTCTATTACCATTGTCACTCATGATCAACTTGTGCAAGTGTTTTAAAACAATCGGCTCATTTAAAAAATATATATATGTACATTTAATTTGGTGTATTTAACACCAACCAATTCTATCTTTTTTAAGAAATTCATAAAATTTGCGAGTTGTTTCTTATTAATAAGATGTTTTAAATTGATTTAATTTGCATTTGTTACTTCTCCCCTGAACATGTCACAATTGAAAAAGACTCCAAGACTTGAACACTTGTCCTTTTATGATGATTATCATTCAGAAATCACCAAGATTGCATCTTTGGTCACACACAAAACAAACCCTATAGTAAACATTGAAATACCATGAATTAAAAAGACAGATTTAATGCTTTGATAATATAAATACGAGTGCTTTAAATATTCCTTTGATTTATATATGAAAACATAGATTCCATACCATACATTATGGTGTCAAAATTAAATAATATTTATGACTGTATGCAGAAATGGACATTATATAATTTTCAATATCGATTTTGTAGACCTAAAGTAGGTTTTAATCTTGTTTTCCCAACTGCAAATAGCTCTCAGTACATCTACAGAAACTAAATGTAAAGAAGCAATGTTTTCCATCACAGTGCAAGGGAAGTAACTCTTGATTTATTTCTCGTCATCCACTAGTATTACAATATTTAGCTCTTCTGTCAATTCTTGTGGTATCTTTCTTCTTTTTTTTAAGTACTATCAGTTTAATGGTTGAAGAAGTAATTTTTTGCTGTCTTTTGAGAAATAATTTTTAGATCAATTTCAATCTATCACTAATGTTTGGTCTACCAATGAGTGTTGTTTACAACTTTTCAAAATAGATTTAGAATCAGAAGATGAGAGGAAATTTAAGAAAAATCCATGGCAGATAATCTTGATAGCATGACATAAATTTATGGAGGATATTTTGACATTGACTGCAAAACAAATTATGTTTTGACTATATTTTGACTACAGTAGGCCAATTGCTATTAATAGTGTAACTTTTCTTTGCAGTTAGTATGTTGAACAATCTAAGATGCTGTCAGTTGCTTCTAATATTTAATGTTGTTGTTACAAACATTTTAATTTTAACATATTAATATTTTTCATTAATTCTATGCAAAGATAGTTTTATTAATCTTCAACCACCACACATTTGTTTTTACTTTGAGTAAAGAGCAATAAAAGAATATAGATCTGTATCAATCGTACTGAAGTAAATCAATGTCCTGTCTGGTTTCCAACGTATTTGGTTATAATAATTGGCTTTATTTCCCCGCCGATATCGGCCGTGCACATACTTTGTGTGATGAGCACTCGTTACACAAAACACTGGCAGTAGCGCCCCCTATATCTATATCGCCCATTCCACCGACACTATGGCAACTGTAGACTGGGTCTAGATTTATCACTGTGTCCGTCCGGGTTTCTATTGGTTTTCTATACCCACTCTTGAGAAGCCCAACAGATGGCACTATCGCCAGCAGGATTGTCACATGACTAGCAATCGGTCTCTATGTGTATACACAGCTATGCAGTATGGTACTTACAGTATGGGCTGGTGTTGGGATCTCTATGTGTATATATACAGCTACTGAATACAGCAGTGGGCCAGTGCTTAGATACTGGATGGTTTAGGGACTTTGGTTTACAGAGTTCTTGGAAGATGGTTTTCAGATCTGTTGTAGGTTTTTTAAGTAGTTATTATTTATTGTTTATTTGACGATGTTTACATGATGATTTGAGGAAGTATTTTCGTTATCCTCCAAGAATGTTATGGCAGAATAAAAACATGTGAAACATTGAATGAAATGTAGCATATTTTGGTTAAATTTGAAAGATGTTATTTTTTATGATTGAAAATTTAGAGTGCAAACAGAAATATTTAGAAATGCTTTTACACAGTTTTCTGTTGTCGCCTATGGGTGAAATATTCCTGCTGCGATGTAAAGCACTAATTCATTCATTAATCAGCTTTCCATAATGGAGGATATGGATGAAACTATTTTGTCTATTAGGTTAAAAATCTGATAGGACATGCCTTAGTTATGTGTCAAGGTTGTTAAATATGAACCTTCTCCCTGCTACTGGAAACCAGAGATGCCCTCAGTGACCAGTCCAGCGGGAAGTTGAGTCGTGCAGTAGGAATAACGACAGTCAGTTGGTTGTGATGTTCATGACTAATTATTATTCTCTGTTTTCAGAAGCATGGTTGACTGGCCACTGAGACACCCCCACCAGTCTTCACAATGATGGAAGTGGAGTCCCCCGCACGTCTTCCCACATCAGACCAGCTGACACCACATGACGCTCTGCCCTCGCCGTTCAACGCCCTCGCACAGCACACCAGCGTCTCCATAGCCACCGCCTTGCACCACCAGTCCGTCTTGGAATCCCGCACAGCAGCACAACCACCACCTTCCAGTTCTAGCATCAGCAGCAGCATCAGCAGCATGGTGGTGGAGACGTCAAGTCACGAGCCTGACCCGGCCACCATAGCACAGACCTCGTCCCCCCTGGGCAGCCAGTTCCAGGTACAGGCAGCAGACCTCCCCGATGCCCTGGTCACCCCCACTCCCAACCCCAACACCACCGCTGACGACCCTGTCATGATGACCGGCAATGGCCAGTCCAGCGAGTCCTCTGGAGATGCCTCGTCGCTCTCCCCACCCGAGCAGCACCCGCCCACCATGGTGGACCTGGAGACGGGCTGCAGCAACAGTCCGCGATCCATCGAGAGCGGTCCCGAGAAGCAGCGGTCACGGCGGAAGCCCACGCTGGAGGACATCGTGCGGCGCATGAAAACATCTGAGTCGTACTGCAGCGATGACAGCAGCGAAGAGGAGATGATGATGAATGGCTCCCTCACCATCGACATGGCCCGCGGCGGTGCTGACGAGGTAGATGGAGGGTCCACGGACCTCAGCTGCCAGGACCTGGACATGCGGGACGACCCGCCACCACCACGGCAGCACCACCTCTCGGAAGCCGACCTCCTGGCCGCGCACCACGAACGCGCCCTGGAGAACAAGGCAGCCGGAGGCCTACCCAAGCCCCAGTTCCCACCGCACGTGATCGACAACCTGGAGTACCAGAAAGAGAACCACCCCCTCCTGCCCACCAATGGCGGGCTGCCTTCCTCATCAATGCCCATGGCTTCCAACATCAGTGAGACTGCTTTCTCCCCACATATCTATGCGGCTTCCAAGATCAACAGCTGGTTCCATGGGTCCTTCAACGGGCTGCCGCTCTTCCCATACCCGCCGTCGCCCATGGACCCCAGTATGGCACGCAAGTACCTGCCGTTCGAGTCCAAGCTGGCGGCCGAGGTGGAGAAGGACTACTTGAAATGCCAGTACTGCGAGCGCACCTTCCGGCGCCAGAAGAACCTGGAGAACCACATCGAGAACACACACCAGGGGAAAGGACCCGTGCGGCGCCCGCGCTCTGAGAACGGCAGCGACATGTACTTCAAGTGCACGCACTGCCCCTACACCACCAAGCACCAGAGCAACCTCTACGTGCACCTCCGCATACACACAGGTGAGCTCCAGTGTCTGCTCGGATGTATGTCCACATGTTATCTCCAGATATTATCTCCACATTATCTCCAAATATATATATATAAAAAAAAAATCCAAAATTTAGCATTCTTTAGCTCTTAAAATAGAATAAAAAATACCGTCGCTTTACATTGTAACTAGATTTCATGCTAGTACAGGAATAATTAGTGAACTATCTTTATTAGTGTAGCTGTCGTCGCCTATGGGTGAGATATTCCCGCTGCTACGTAAAGCAATAATTCAATCAATCAATTTTATTAGTATAGCAACTCAGCAAATTGTGAAAGTTGAGTGTGTAATGGAATATTATCATTATGATTAATTTTATTATCTATTAAATATATTATTTAAGTTATTAAAGTAAAAACAAGCCAACTAGTCATTAAAGTAAAAACAAGCCAACTCTCCAATTTTCTTAATGCCTGTCAAAGAATGCCTCTCGAATCCAGTAACCACATACACCACATGTAATCACACACACACACACACACACACACACACACACACACACACACACTGGTCCACTTGATGTGAGAAGTGCCAGAGTGGCAGGGCTGTTGACTTGGTGAAGCTGCACGTTCTCTGTAGACCCCAGCTAGTACCTACATGTGAAAAACAAATGTCTGCCTCCAAGCTTCCTGACAGCCATGTACACGCTCACACACACACACACACACACACACTGGCAGAAAAGTTTAAATATATATCTACTTTTTTTGTTCGTTTACTTTTCATGTTTGTATTTGTGACTCACCATGGTAAAGAAGTGTTATGGATATGTTTTTTTTGTTCGTCTACAAGATCTGTCAACTTGGCTGTTAAGTTTTCACGGCTTTGATAGCGTATGCTAGTCTGTGTTTTACGTGTTCCTCTGGAGAGCGTGCAGCTAGAGCATGAATTGTAGGATTACGTTGGTCCCTGGGAACTGTTGATCATCGCCCGATGTAATGGGTAACGTGGCTGCGGAATATTGGACAGTTCCTACTATAGAAAGCTATATCGTGCTAATAACAACTCGGATAATCCTAGAGTAATGTTTCCATTTTGTCATGTACCTGTTACCATGTAGTTCATGGTTACAGTTATCAGGATTTGTGTGGTCCTTGTCAATAATGGCCAAATCATTAAAAGTAATATTTTGTTTAAACCAAAAAATATTTATAGTAAAAATCTTTCTGTAGACAATAAAATTTCAGTATGCTTTTGAGACTTGCCAAGATTATTATTAAATATTAAAGTTAAAATTGTTCTTCCATCTTTCTAATAATTGAAGGCTGAAGTTTCTCGTTGACATTTTTACAATTTGTTAATACTCTGAACCACCATTACATGTCAAAATAGAAATCAATAGGGCATAGTCAGGATTAGATCATAAACATATTGTAAAGTAGCTAGCTATTACACAACAGTGCAAGTGTCCCTGCACTCAATACTAGGCATTGATGTCATTTCAAGACCTAAACATTTGTCAGCATTAATGTTAAGTTAACCCTTTACTTCTCAGAAGGACCTCTCTAAGTAAGGCCCATACAACGCTCCCTAGCTTAGGTATTACGTTACTTTTGTAGCATTAGGCCCAAGCCGCTGCCGACACAGGCATGCTAAAAATTGACGTCATAGTTTGAGAAATTGAGTAAAAGCTTTCTATTCTCAGTGCTACATAAGTATTACACACATAAATATATAAATTAAAACATTTTTGATATAACATAATATATGTGGTCATGTAAACCGCAACATTTGAGCACTAATCATGTGTAGACATCAACATTTGTCAGCTTTGTGAGCTTTATGAGATTACCATGACTAATATCAGCGTGTTTGGGGCTGGAGTTACGTGTTTGGGGCTGGGGCTGGGGTTTTATCATCCCTGTTACTAATTCCAGTCATTGCCTATGGGTGAAATATTCCCGCTGCGACGTAAAACACTAATTCATTCATTCACTGATTCCTAATTGTTCTGCTACAGCAAATACTTAACCGCAAGATGAAAAATAAAAAAATAAAATTGAAAACCAGTGGGTCATGTAGCTGTGTAGAAAAATCAAATGAATATACTTTCAGGTAAAACTATTTATGACTATGATTATTTGCCTTTGTCATTGTGGAATGTTTCACCCATGTATGTCTGTCTCCAGGTGAGCGGCCGTACATCTGTGGAGCATGTGGCGTGCAGTACAGTCAGAGCCACAGCCTCAAGTCCCACATCATCAACAAGCACGATGGCATCATGTCCTTCTACATCAAGGAGAAGCGGAACCGCACGCCGCGCGGCATCAGCTACCTGGCGTCACACTGCTCGACGGACTTCAAGATGCCCACGCCGCCGATCATGTCACCGCACATGCAGCTGCAGCCCAGCATGGACCTCTCTGCCAAGACCCTGGACCTGAAGGGTGTGCTGGACAACATGGCCGCCCAGGCACTTCCTGTCAGCAAGTCCAGTCCACACATCGGCATGAACGGCCATGCCTCTCCGCACTACGCCGACCTGCCCCACAACCGCAGTCCAGTCTCAATGCCGCAGACGCCCACCAACGGACACATCCCCGGAGGCGGCTACTATACCCCACCGTCGTTCCTCACCGGGGGCACACCGTCACTGCTGACCCCCTCCTCCAACAACAACAACAATAACAACAACAACAACAACAGCATGTCGCAGATCGAGGAGGCGTGTGGGGCCATCGACCTCAGCAAGAAGTCCAACCTGAAACAGGAGGTGCTGGTCAAGTCATTCCACGACAAGCTGGGCCACTGCTTCCACGACAACAAGGCCACCTGCGGGAACTGCATGCACGGCGCCAAGCTCCGCATGCTGCGCCTCAACGTGGTCCGAATGCTGAGCATCCTGGTGCCCAACCTCAACTTTGAGGAGAAGGGAATCAGTGCGGACAGTGACTCGGTGGATGAGCTGCTGCAGGACGTCATCGAGAGCAACACCCACGAGGAGGACATGGCCGAGTAGACGCCCACCGTGCCGCTTACGCCAGTCAACTCTGCAAGTAAATGTGTGCGATAGGACTTCATTCAACCCTTCAGCTATCCACCTCGCTGAATATAGTCTGTGATGGACCATCAGAGACATGACCGTGACCTTGTAAGAGTGAAGGCCAAAAGGTCAGAGCATTAAGAAAAAGGGGAGATAACTCTGGATTGCAGTGCTAAAGGAAGGCTTGGCGAATTGTAGGGTTGACATGTACGCCATGCCACATGGCAGAGATTTCGGTCACACAAGAAAGAAGTTTGTACGAGTTTTCACAATCAAAGTGCTGTATGTCATATTGTCACAACTGTCTCCCGGGGGCGAACAGTCTGGTGTGCGTGTGTGCTGCTTGGTTTCGGAGCCTCATTCTGAGCGTGCAATATTCCGCAAAGGTCACAAAACCTTTCATCTGATTTCACCAGTCATTTTTGTGCTCATGTTGTCAAATAACCCCCCACCCCCCATTCTCCCACCCCCCCATCCCAATGAGTGTACTGTACAAGCAAGAATTTAACAGGCCCGACCAAGGGGAAACATATCTACCAGCCATATCCTGTCATATGACAAAGATTATATCATGTCGTGTCATCTACCATATATATAAAACATATATATATATATATATATATATATATACATATTGTGTGTTCACTTTTGAACGCACATCACGTGTCACAAAGGCTTGGATCAAGATTGAGTATTTTGATAATTATCAAAGTATTATTGCTATTTTGGGACGTTCACATATCCATTCCTATGTTTTTTGTGGCTTTTAGGCCAATCATAGTTGTCACACTGACTGTTACCATGACAACTGTTGTTTGCCAGTTCGGTTTCATCATCATTGTTTATTTCATCCAATCTGAGCAAGGCATTCCTGTTCATCCAATCAGAAATCAGATACCATTCTAAATGCTTGAAGCATTCCAGTTGATCTTGCACAAAACCAAAGTTGTAAATGTTGGTATCATGATTGTTTTATTCTATATGATAATTATTCATGGTGTACATTTCTTAACAAAATAATGTGACAGCATTGTATTATTTCCATGCCCAAGCCCGCCCAGCCCCAAACCCCCACACCTGCCCTGGCCCTATCTCTTTTCTGCAGCCTCGTCGGAACCATGTGAGGTTCCTCTTTCCCTTCCCCACCCCCAGCTGCTGTTTCCCTGCTAAATGCAAAAATGTAAAAGCAATATTCACCAAGCCCTATCTTGTACCCATTTGCAGCATTCTCCCATCTTCTGCCCTTGACCTTGACCCTGACCCTGACACTCCCAACCCCACCACTCACCTACCAGGATGTGAACAGTTGTTCTGTGCCCTTATACAGAGGACGTTAAAGTCCGTGACTAACCATGGTTGTGAGATTAGCCTCTAGGTTTAGGTGTAGGTACTAGGACCCTTAGACCTTGTCTCGTGGATAGTAGTCTCTGTGGTAGACATAGCCTTGACCTTGTTGAAATGTCCTTGACCTTCCTATCCTGTCCTAAGCAATAACGACAGAAGGTGCAGCTGATATTTGATTGCAAACCAGAGAAAAATCTCTTAAAAGATTTTCCTATTTCAACTGCTAGCAAAGTTAATTATATTTTTATAATCTATGTATGTGCCCCAATATGACTGTATATTCATTCCCCTGTATGTCTTCCGTCTAGGAAAAAGGGGCCCTATTCGGGCTGAGGTTTCCATGGACACGACCAGCAATTTAATGGTTACCTAGCAACCAGGGTTGTGAGAATTTATCCGCCTTGTGTTCATACTGCTACGCGCAGTCTAAGTTGAATCTTGTCCTTGCGACCTAATGGAGGTCGCAGTGATCACACATGCTTATTTTGAAATTTTGATATGTGGAAATAGCTTTAACGTTAGTTCAAAAACACCCCCTTGTATTGTCTGCTGTCGTACTTGTGGAAGGTCCTCCATTCCAAATGTCATGTCATGGCGTATTCGTGTCATATTTTAGTGCTTCATCATTATTATTACATAGTATTATATTTTGATGGCAATCCACCGATATATTCCAATCAAGTCATTAATTAATTTGTTGGCATGAATTCTAAGTGTTCATCATGTTTCTGTGCTAGTCGTTTCACTGGACCCCCCCCCTGCCCTCCACCCTCGCCCTGCGCCCCCACCCAGCCCTCCATTCTATCACCTATGTATTGCTGTCATTTTGTTAGTCATATCGTCATTGAACTGTTGCCCCCTACCCCTCCTAGTGTTATTTGGTGCCCCAGATAGCATACCGGTGCTCTCGCCTCGTTGATTGATTTATTGAGTCTCTGGTTGGTCACACACACACGTACATCCACCTATAGTTTAACCACAAAAAGTAGGAATTGTAAGCGGATATGGATTACATGTTACTTTATATTAGTATTCATCAGCTCATGACTTTTTCTTTTATTTACACTAAATCATGTTTAGGAAATCCAGGGGTGGCAGTCTGTTTTTGGATGCACCTTATTCAGTCTTCTCTTTGTGCTCATGCTACCTTGTGTTCAGAGATAGTGAATCTCAATACCACACTTATTCATAGAGCAAAGTGATACAGTATTCTAATACCATTTTTATCTTTCTTTATTTTTTCTCTCAAAAGATGAGCTTAATTGTTCAGGTCACGTCATCACACATTTCATGAATTGAAGTTAATTATATGAAGCAATATACCAAGAACCCATATATTTTTACACTTTTGTTTTTGCTCGTATGCATTAAAAGAAAAAGATTAGTACCTGTTATTTTCTGGATAGTCTCATTAAGGTGGTTGTCACTGTCGCTGATGATGATCACAGTGTCGCAATCTGAAATACAGTGCGCCAATATTCATTGTCTCACCATTTGTTGTTTCATTTAAAGTCACACAATAATCACACAATTACAAAGAGTCATGTTATGTATTGCTTATCCCACCACAGAACAAAATGTTATGATCAAATATGTTTAGGGCATTTTGAAAGCTTTATTCTGTAGCTTCATACTCTCAATCTGTACCTGGTTGTGAAAGAGATGAAGAAATTCTGACATTGTTGCCCACGACCACAGACCAAAGATGGTGGTTCTCGTAGATAGTCCTCACACACTTGTATATGTAATATACTTAATCATCCCACAACCATTCTTGTACTTACGGATCCAAGAGAATCCAGTCTACTTAATCAGCTGTATATTTATGAGTATTTGCTCTTTTGAGCATTTTTTATATTAACCTATCGTATGCTAGCTTCCATACAACTTGTTTACGCTGACAAATTGTTTACTTGTTTGCTGACCCGAATCTGCTGGTGACCAACCGAAGACCGTTTTTCATATACGTCATCAAGAGTTGTTACTTGTTTGTATATTCTGTCTTTTTATTTGAATATATGTATGGAATGTTTTTAGTCAGATATACATTATGTTTTTGATTTTTGTCGAACTCAAAGTTATTAGACCTATATAGCCCTGCTACTGTTTGGGGGTCGTCCATTTCTATACAAATTTCCCCTCGTTGTGGATAATAAACATTGTCCATCTATCTATCTTTACATGAAATATCCTGCATCTGCGCGATGAAAACTTGTAACATGAAGACACATTTTTTGGCATTGAGACAGTCGAACAGTAAACCAATTTCAAGTATTGCAGATCAGTTTTCTACGTTAATATTGTGATTGGTACTGAATCCAGAGCTATGTTATTGGGGAATATGCGACGTCCATCTTGACAGTAGCATGGTTATAATGGTGGCACAGGTCACACATTGACGAGGAACCCCCCGCCATATTGTTTGGTCATTTTATAGCCAAGTTGACCATAGTATTTTTTTTGGAGATATTTTGTTAGTCTATATTTTTGTTAGTGAACCAGGATTATGAAAAGTGAGGTGTGCAATTTGTTCTCACACAAAACCGGTTAATGTGTTCGTTGAACCAATCTAGTCCTATGGTTACCCAAATCACGGTATCCATCCATTCATCATCACATCTCAATATTCATTCTGGTTTGCAGGCAGTTATCGCCCTTTGTAAATTGTGGAACCGCTTCCTACATGAATTGTTAAGTTATTACTGCATTCATATGCTGGCAAATAATGTAACAATCTGTTTTCTGGAAGATACTACTTTTTCAGCCATCAAAGGGCAGACAACTGCTGTGTATATCAGGTATTAGTTGTAGTGGCCATATCATTGTCACACATTCCTATTAGGTATTTTCTCTTCTTTTATTCCCTTCACCATCCACTTATTCACTACTGCCAATATTCCACAGCCGTTATGACATTGAGTTGTTTTTTCTGTTTTCGTGACAATGTAAAGTGTGCGTGTCTGTGTAGTATGCATGTGTGTTAACCCTACCTATATTGAACATGTGAACTTAGCTCCACCTATCTTGAATATGTAGTTTTGTTGTACCACCCCCTAGCCCATCCACGTATCAAATTTATTGTCGCACTGTGTCAAAAGGTATTTTAAAAATGATGTAACATGTCTTATTCCCACCAAAATTCAGCCTTAAAATTGTTTCATTGTTTTTTTTTCTTTGTGAATTTTTAATAAGCGAAACACGACTGACCTTCTGCCTTGCTTAAACTGTTTCCTACTTCCTAAACTATTTTACTGCTGATTGATAAGGACGTTCTCGTGGAATGTTTCCGAGGCCAGTTTATCGAAGTCTTGTCCGCAATGACACGGACGCGGTCCACTTACTTCGAGCGAAGTTGGCGTTTTTGCAGCATTTTTGGCCAGGCAGAGGGTCACTGTATGGTATCAAGACTAGGCTCTAAGTCTGTCTGAGAACTACTTTAAGAATGTAATATTGTGGCTACAAGCACATGACTACAATGGATGCAAATTATTACGCAATCTGATATTTTCCTTCTGCAATATATTACATATGTTATGGACGCGGTATGTTGGACGTCCAGGTTAAGACACAAGGGAAATAACCAGTCTATTTTCATTGTTGTCGTCGACAGTCTCGTGTAAAGTTAATGTTTTTTCGTTGAAGGGTATTCTTTTGAGTATTTTCCAACACAATAAGCAATATTTTCTATGGTTCCGCTGTTTTCATTTACACTGTTGAGAACACATCCGAGCACTATTTAAAAGGGGGAAATTTAAACCCACAAACGGGACTTCCATTTCTTGTTTGTTGTTTTCATGGAGAATTTAATATTAGTTTTAAGGCAGTTTTGGAAGAATTTGCACTAGTTTATGAAATAATAATTTATTAGGGGGTGTAATTTGATTGAAAACCTATTTTTTAAAATTGAGTGATTATTCTTTGAAAAATGGACCGTTCTCCATATTGCCCGTTGACTTCCTCTCCCAGTGTGCGAGTTCTTCCATACGTGCATGCAATGTTTGCACACTTGTGTCTAAACCAGGACGGTCGAGACGGTTTCTTCCAGGGATGACCTTGACATGAAGTCTATTCCAGTCCCATCCCCCCTCCTCCCCGCGTTAGTGATGGGACTCCTTACATGGCAATAACATGTATTTAGTATTACCAGGAGGGGGATGCCCTTCTCCGACACAATGATGCTCCACGATGACCGATCGGCCCAGCGTTGCCATGACAGTCAATCATGATTGTCCTAGTGTTGCCTCGTGTTTGGGAAGAGTTACCCCCCCTCCTCCTCCAGGTCTATTTTCGTAATAGATCCTTTGTATTTATAGGCTTTCCACTGCTGCAAATTAAATTTATTTTCTAAAGATTCTTCCTTTGATATTGAACCATGTTTCCATTTTGTGTGTGCATTTTAGACATTTTTTCCCTCCTACAAAATGGCGCGGACGCCAAAAAAAACCCAACCGTATTCCAAAGGTGCATTTATTGTTAGAATCTCGCGTTCTATCGTCTACTGTGTGTCTGTAGTAGACCTCTATTTAGTATTGAATGGAGAATGTGTTGTGAGACTGCCATTTTGTCCTCAATGTGTTGTGAGTGTCTAGTTCGCTGTCCAATCTGGCCACAAGTCTTCTCAAAGACTATTTTCCTACTAACTACCCATTGGTTGTTATAGATGTTTATATCGGAACACAAATTTCTATATATTATATATTATATATATCAAGTGCTTGCTATTTTATGTGACCAAAAGTGCTTCAAAATTTATATCGTTATGGCAACTACAAGTTCTACAAAACTGCCGTGCCATCCTAATTTGGAAATGTGCTCTTTAATTAATTAATTGTAAGGTTTTTAATTACATCTAGTAATACATGATTAAAAGTAGCTATTTACAACCCAATTTTCTTAATTGATATTTACAACTAAGGTCTGAATTGTTTCAACCTGGCCAACACATAGTACTGATTTTTAAGGATACTGCCAGTATTCAAGTATTATTATCTATTTATATGTTGATAAGCAGCTTGAGTGCTGGTTATTTGTTGTAATGATAGTAGTATTTGTTTTGTTTTCATTGAGTGATCACTTCCTCGCAGTTTGTTGCATTCAGCGATGCTCTAGGCGAGATTCTTAAAAAAAAATCATATTTTGAGGATAACTATCCTCCAGTCCTGCATTACAAAGGTCATGAACTTATGACATCATAACCACAGGAGCATGTGTGTGGTTGGTTTCCGATATATTTTTTTTTTAAATATGAAACGACATAAATTAATAAAATAAAATATTTGCCAAAACCACAACATTCACCCAATTTGGCCATATTGCTGTAGTTATGATGTCATAAGGTCACGACACAACCTGTATATTTCGTCGACATGTCTTCCCACTCTGAGTGATTCATAAAAGTGTAGAGTTCTCTCCACTAGAATGTGTGCCGTTACATTATAGAGTTCTACCCCGTTGAGGTATTTTACCACCATTTTGTTTTTATAGTGATTTGTATATAGTGAAAGACCCCTCTTGGTTATGTAGCTTTCAATACTGAATGAGTACCGTATAATATTCTCCAAGAATTCCTAGACTGTATTGCGATGCCCATACGTTTGTTGTGTTGCCGTCGCTGTTTTACCCTCAGTGACAATGGCGTCATTCCACTATTGCGTAAACGTTTTGGGGGTTATCCCCCTTTGAACAAACCTGTCTCTGGCATCACAGTAGGAATCTTGGCCAATTCCTGTATTGTCTCACAATTAATTTGTTTAGAATTGATTTAGTTTATAGTTTTTCCTGATAATTTTATCTTGAACAGGGTTTGAATGTTACCAACGGATTGCCATGGAAACTTGAAACTTAAGTCGATGGTTACGAAACAAAATATTTGACCACCCAACCTTGTCTTGATTTGATTCTTTACTGGATTAAATTTGTTAATACCATATTGGAGGAAGGGCTGGTCGTCCCTGAACAAATTATTTTAGAATGGTTTCCATGGCAAAGTGCTGATCGCCCTAATTATGTGGTTTTCCTTACCGGTGGTTATGAGTTATGTTTACAGGCCACTTCCATGCAGATCACAATGAAAGGACAAACTACAAATGAGAAATTCCGCTTTTTTTCACCTCCATTTTTAATATGTACAATAACCAACTTCTATAAAGTGACACCAAAGTAAAAGCAGTTGCCCCCCAGATAGTATTTGACGAGGATAGTCTGTGTGCTGTACTTGTATTGATCTCATTATTCCAGTTGTTGTCTCACATAGCTTTTATTCCAACATGGTGCTTTATAGAGGATTTACATATACATTTATATATAGGTTGTTATGTATTGCGTCAAATGTTTTAGTTATTATTTTTTTTTACTTTACTGAAATGGAGGAAAAGAGAAGCGATGAACATCATGTTCGTATTCAGAGAAATTATTATGAACCAAGTAAATACTTTTAATATATTTTATAGCAAGTAAAAAAAAGTTCAAGTTCATTTGAATTGATTTGAAGAAAATTTAATTTCGGTACATCAATTTGAATATGCAAATTATTTCTTCTTGACTTTGTATCTGCAGCAGAACTAGATGGTTCATTCCTTGTTCAAGGGAAGTAATTTTGCATATCAGACGTCGACATGGTCCTGGGGGTCTGCATGGGGTGGTCATACCTCACAAAGATTAATTTAACTGATTTTACCTAATTTGTTACCATATTGTTTTTATTCTGTTCTGTGGCCCAACAGTGGATTTGTACATATCATTGACGTTGAAGACTTGGCAGAAAAAGCCAGTTTTTTTTCCGTGGCTTTTAGTGGAAGCTTGGTCTTGTAATGTTATGTAGATGTTTGTATGAACAGTTGTAAGTTGTCGGCCGTCTATGTGTAGATGATAGTAAAAAATAAAGACAATTTGAAAAGTATTAATGATCTTTTGTACTCAATAAAAGGGAACCCATCGAGGTCAATTGCAATGTGGCAGTTTTCAACCAAAAGGAAAATGTCAGTGCATCCTCAAGACAATACATCTTCTGAAACATGTGGTCATTTCTTCCACCAAAGGTCCTGGTAATAATAAGGAAGAATGCATTCATGATTGGAGTGTATAGCTGCTTTCAAGATCATTTTGTTGATATCGCTTGTCTGTTTATGGTAGAAGTAAATTTAACTTGCAACACCTCACTAGTGCTTAGTGCTGAAGCACAGGCACTTGCCACTGGATAGTAGATCGAATTTATCAATATTAAAAAAATATGGAAGACGAGTAAAAAATTTGATATATCACTTTTTCGTCTTTTATTGTTATTTTTACTGTTTTACGTATTTTTGGTCGTGTTATTAGATCACTTAATATTAATAAATATAGAAAAGTATATATTTAAAAATAAAATAAAAAATATTGACAGCTTCGATCTACTATCCAGTGGCAAGTGCCTGTGTGCCGAAGTATGCCTATGAGTACTGGCACTAAGTACTGAGATTGACAGCAAACATTGCACATCCTGTTGAACCACTATCTGTGAACATTACAGCGGCAATGTGATCGACTGCTAAGTGTAACAATCAAAGCTACCGTATACCGGGAAATATTCATGGGAGGTATTTTTCGTGGTATTAAATGGTAACATGATGACCTCGATATTAATTTAGCATCGAAAATTCTCCTATTCTGATAGGTTCAACCAGAATTGAGAACAAAAATCTAAAGTTGTTAGTGACTATCTAGTCTATCACAAATTGCTGTGTGTGTAAGCATGATGGTAATATCAAGTTGGGACATGCGCAGTTGTGTGAAACTACTTTCGTACAAATAATACAAT
>JAUTBQ010152819.1:0-13752 GCA_032361185.1 Lepetodrilus ovalis | reverse complement strand
CTATGAGCATCAGTTGAGTCTGATGACGCTGTCTATGACCATCAGTTCAGTGAATGTAGCTTTCTGACTATCAGTGTTTGTTTTATCACGTGTTCGCGGCCGCCTAAAATAACGCATCTTTGAGACTCCAGCTACTATACTATGACTACACATAACTATACTATGACTAAACATAACTATACCAGGATTATACATAACTATACTATGACTACACATAACTATACTATGACTAAACATAACTATACTATGACTAAACATAACTATACTATGACTACACATAACTATACTATGACTATACTTAACTATACTATGACTAAACATAACTATACCATGACTAAACATAACTATACTATGACTACACATAACTACATAACTATACTATGACTACACATAACTATACTATGACTGCACATAACCTCGAGTATGATAATAACGATACCACGGCTATGGACCTTGTGAACACGCGATTTGCTGTTCTTTGCCCCAGCTGCCTGACTAGATTGCATGTTGTGGACGGGAGAACATACATAGCGAGACATAACACAGAATTACCCGTGCCCCCATGGGCCAGATAAGGAATGCATATAGTGAGAATTAACTCATTTTAATCAAGGTGACGGTGAATGGCGGCCTGCATCACACCTTGATGGAGACACAGACGTTATACACCCCCGCTCTCGGTTACGTCCCCTGCAAACTTACACATCATATTAATTTTCTATCATCTATCATGTGTCGAAATTTCACTAAGAAAACACGTGTCTGCATCGTAACTGCAACAGACTTATCACGAACAGGGTTACCTGCCCATAATGACCTTCAGTCTCCATGTACAGGCTACGCACTGTGGTGTTTGCTAGTGGCTCGCACATAGTCGTTCGTATTGCTGGTTTATCACCACCTCTGACATGCACTCTACCCCCACCAGCAGGCCAAAATCATTACAGTAGTTTACGCTTCGAGCGCAAAACATAAAATGTTCATCTACCATGCCTAGAATATACACATCATGTTCATTTCAGTTGGCTGATATCTGCACTTAACGTTATCACTACCGTAGTACATATGTTACTATATGTAAATACATATTTATAAAATGCAAATTTATAGTTATTGTTCCTGATGAACTCAAGGTAATACGGTTGTATGGTTATGAATCATATCCACATTTTAACACTGTGGCAGTATCACGACGTCAGCTGGACTACGGTATGTCACTGACACCACTTCGACTTCCGCCTGTACTATGCGTCACTGCGATGGCGGTTAGCCGTCACTACTGATGCGTCACTGCGATAGCGGTCAGCCGTCACTACTGATGCGTCACTACGATGGCGGTCAGGCGTCACTACTGTGGCGTCACTGCGATGGCGGTCAGGCGTCACTACTGTGGCGTCACTGCGATGGCGGCCAGGCGTCACTACTGATGCGTCACCAGGGAGGCGAGATCAACCACGATGGCTGTTAAGACGTTTCAGAGAACGGACAGGAACTGTCGCTTATCTATACAGTAGCTTCCAGAGAGCACAAAGCACATGATGTTCGTGAATTAATAATTCCTCTCCACGACCTGACCCGCCATATTCCCTGCCATATTCCCCGCCATATTCCCCCGCCATATTCCCCGCAGAACGCGCGTGTGATGAGAATGCAGCGATGCATCTGTTGTGTTTATCATCGGCGGAGCTGGTGTGTCACGTGTCACAGAGCTAGGAACGTAATTCTCCAAGGCATCGTCCGGTACTGTGTGATGTCTAATAAATTACATTCATTCATTATTTATTGATGGAATAACAAACACACTTGCTGACTTGTATATGTATAATACTGATAGTATTATATTACTTTTCTTTGTTCATGGATGTTTTCATAACATAAAGTAATATATCGGCGTCAAATTTGACAGAATTAATGTGTACTTTCAAACATTAGATACGCGTTTGTAAGCGTGCCAGACAAACGTCAAACTTCTCGCTGTCCAACCGCGCCCTAGTGTCAAGTAGGCTGCCATTATAAAACAAAACACTATGAACATATATTTCACCGAAATCGATATCTATAACCTGATAATTACCCTAACTGTACTTTACATTGGTTTGAATGCTGTAGATGTTTCTCAATGACCATAGCTTTCTAACAGATGTTTCATTCACGTGTGTAATTCGCTGTGTCCACTCGGGAAAACAAATAACGTGCGCCATACATCCGGGTACTCTCCATGTTGGAGTGACTGATAGTGTTGACGAATAACCTATATGAAGTTCACTATTATTAACAGAATATTAATAAGTTTTTCACTATTGTTGTTGTTCTTTAAATTACTATTTCAGAATTACCAAAACCGTGTAGCTATTTCGGCCCTATTTTCATGGTATTTTCCAGATGGCAATAATTACACTATCGTATTTGATATCAACCGTTGTGAAAGGATGCGCGCTATTACAACCTCGATTTGAATCTATTATCGACAGACTTACACTGACCGGAAGTTCTGTTTTCAGTTTGGTTGTGTCCCTGGTCAGTTTATAATGAACATCCGGGCGCTGTCGGTAGTGGAAGTATGACTGGCTGATCTGTGGTATGTGTGGAGATAGCTAAACGATAAATAATGGCCGCTTCTAAATACGTACACACAACCGTGCGACATCTACGATATAAATTCGCTTACCATCGTCAGTATGTTTTACCAAATTAAACTATGCAATTCTATATTAACAAACTAATATTCCGCTGCATTCAAATTAGTAACTCACGTGGAATTAAACCCTGCCAATTACGATGTCATTAAATACTAAACATCCTAAATATACCTGCAATTATACCTTAGTGCAGATCTATTGATATTCATCTAGTGGCAACTGCTGCTTCCTATAATAACATGGCTGTATGTCCTACGCACTACATTATGTCTAATTTACAGTCTGGTAAACATGAGATTAAGTTCCTCATACAGCATTGTTCTTATGGCTATAACAACTCCACACAAATACCAAACTGCTTCTAGAAAGTCAGTTTGACATTTGTGTCGGAGACAAGCAGTACACTGTACCTGGGACCGGAAGCTATCAACTATTTTAACATGCACTGGTGTCGCTAGCAATATTAGTTGGTAATTACTCGTGGCACCAATCACGGCGTTCGCGCCATTCCACGTCGACCATCGACTAGGACCTCGGCGTGGTGACCAATGAAGCAAATTATGACTGCATGGGAACTGGCCAAACGGGTTGGCTAATTATCGTATGGGTTAGTTAGTACATTTTATTTTGGACGATTACGGACACGGGTCTATTTTTTAATCACCTATCCAATTTTCATCATTGTTATTGTGAATATTGTACTGTGAAAAACTTACTGTTCATCAACATGGCAGCACAAACTTATGTAAACATATATATTGCTAAACATTGCGTGATTTATCTCTCT
The DNA here is from genome assembly GCA_032361185.1 of Lepetodrilus ovalis. Taxonomy (NCBI): domain Eukaryota; kingdom Metazoa; phylum Mollusca; class Gastropoda; order Lepetellida; family Lepetodrilidae; genus Lepetodrilus; species Lepetodrilus ovalis. Next base: position 10,326 of record JAUTBQ010152819.1, on the reverse strand, counting down.
TTGCTCTCTCTCTCTCTCTCTCTCTCTCTCTCTCTCTCTCTCTCTCTCTCTCTCTGTGTGTGCGCGCGTGCGTGCGTGCGGTCTCTGGTTACCCTCCAGAAAGTAGACTTAATGGCGTTTTCTAGTTCAACTCTGCAGCATGAAATCTCGTGAGTTACAGCACTTTCACAATAGCATGTACTTTCTCGTAACATTATAGCTTTGAAAAATCGATAAAAATTGTCTCCGTCCCGCGAAGAAATGTAGTTTTTCACCGATGCGGGCACCAGTTATATTTGCCGTACAGCTATAGCTATGTTGGCTTTGTGAAGCCGCGCCAATTCCGCAAATCTCGATCTCCTAGACAGGTCTCGCAATCTGCTGTGACGGCCGCCAGTGATAGCATTACGTATGTCGAGGAATGCAACTTATAATACACTGATCTTAGTCATGCTCGTAATTATTAGACTCTTCATAGCAAGAACGAACGAATGCAGAGGACATCATATGATGGATCATTAGAGCTTGTGGATCATGACTTTAGATAACTCACAGGAAGAATTGATAATTGATTAGCGTGTCTACAGTAAATACTCATAACGTCTGAACACCTAATTACCCGACATGCACATCACTGTAAATACTATAATGGGGAAGAACAATATTGTAAATGAAGACACTAAACAGCAAACACGTACGTCAACCAAGATGTGTTCATTATAGGTTCTCAGACATAACACTACTGACATCGATTCTAGTTTTGTGCTGAGAAATGTGTTGTCACGGTTCCTGACGGCAAAATTACAGTATCCCCCGTCGAGTCTCCCAGACCATCAACAACGCCTGCTTCGCCGTTACTGGCACAGATACATCAGAAATAGTCTACCAGCTACACGGCATCACTGAAGTACTGCCCGACATCCGCCAGTCACGTAACTATAGTGCCAATACATAGCTGATACAGGGACGGTACAGTATAACGTACAGTATAACGAACAGATCTGGCAGTGTGTTGCCTACTGCACTGCCTACTCTGATTCAGACCTACAGTAGCCTGCACACAGAGACACACAGACACACAGAGACACAGACACAGAGAGACACACAACCACATACACACAGTGACACATATACACACAGACGCACATATAAACACACACAGAGACACCCAGAGACAAACAGAGACACACACACATATACCCACACACATATACCCACACATGCACAGAGACACATCACATAGACACACATAGAGAGAAAGAGACACATATAAGGACACACACATATACACCTAGAGATAGGTACAGAGACACATAACATTATACACACACACACACACACACACACACAGACACACACACACATACCGAGAGAGAGAGAGAGGGAGGGAAGGGGGTAGAGGGAGAAAGAGGAGGGGAGAGAGGGAGAGAGAGAGAGCGAGAGACAGGGAGAGAGAGGGAGGGAGGGAGAGAGGGAGATAGAAAGAGGAGAGAGATAGAAGGAGAGAGACAGAGGAGAGAGAGGGGAGGGGAGATATAGAGCGAGAGAGAGAGGGGGAGAGATAAATAGAGAGGGGATGGGAATAATATTATAGTTAGAGAGGGAGAGAGGGGGAGAGGAGAGAGAGGGGGAGGGAGAGATAAAGAGAGGAGAGAGAAAGAGGGAGGAGAGAGAGAGAGAGAGAGAGAGAGAGAGAAGAGAGAGAGAGAGAGAGAGAGAGAGAGAGAGAGAGAGAGTCACACACACCTGAACGCTAACCAGCTGAACCAGCTTCCGTGAACACCTCTTCCGGTAGGTTCTAGGAAGTTCCAGTCAGCTGTATGCATGTAATATGCTAATCCCTACGTTAACAGGCGCCATGCAGGGCTGGCGAACACCTCGTAGTCGTAGAAGGCATTCGGCGACACAAGGATGCCACTGTGGTTTCCATAGCGACTAGATTGCAGGAATATCACTGATCGTTCGTGATAGAGACACAGAGATGTGCACAGTTCAGTGCATGAGGGTGGGGAACACAGGAGATCGAAGCGAGTGCCACTGCCATGCTGTAGAACCGCGCGTCTGAGAGGCTGGAACTCAGCGCGATGAACGCAACACAACACAGTCCGCCTCGTCACGCAGATCGCCGCCACGTTCCCCCGGAGAGGCGCAATATACACGTGTGAACACTGGACGATGCACGTCCATATACCCTGGTGACGAAATATGGCCAAGTATTCGTGTAGGAATACCTACTGCCCGGGGCTAGGGTAACAAATCCGCTCATGTTTTTTTATTCATCCAAACTAAGTTAGTGAGTCAGCAAGTATAGAGGATGTGTTTTGTCTGAGACACTGGTTCCACGGTGTGGAGAGTTCGGCGTCAGTCGGCAGTGCTCGGCAATGGGGTGGTGACTCCGGCCCACCCGTACCTCGGGCTACTGGACAATGAACAATGCTCCTCGGAGTTGAGCATGCCCTCGCTATAAGGAATACTACCCCAGGGAGGCTCCGTGTGTCCAGCCAGAATGAACGACTCTGGCCCCGAAGAGCCGCAAGACAGTGACAGAGCGGCGCTGGTAGGGGATCAGGAAAAGACCACACCCAAAAAATCACGGAAAAGAGGGTCAGGAGTTGGCGAGAGGATTCTTCTCAACGTGGGAGGTGTGCGACACGAAACTCACGTGTCCACCCTGCGGAATATCCCGAACACGAGACTGTGTAGACTGGCGGAGATCCACAGTCTGCATGGTGGGGGGAACCAGGAGTACTTCTTCGACAGACACCCCTCCGTCTTCAACAGCGTCATCGACTTCTACCGTACAGGTGAGACATCAACCTTCTCCATTCCTACAACCTACCCCAGGTACACCCCTATATTCCTACAACCTACCCCAGGTACACCCCTACAACCTACCCAAGGTACACCCCTACATTCCTACATACCCCAGGTACACCCCTACAACCTACCCCAGGTACACCCCTACATTCCTACAACCTACCCCAGGTACACCCCTACATGTCTCCACACCTAACATTGATTGTCTTCACCAAGGTTATCTTCAGCTTCCCAGTCTTCCTCCCACTTCATGTTGACAATGACATACAACAAGCTATGATAGTAATGAGAGGCACACACAGCCAACTTATGGAATGTATCATGCTTTCCCATTGACCACGTCCCATCAATTACAGACACGTGTATCAGTTCCTGCATCAATCATACAATCGTGCATCATGCGCCCCCCCACCCACACTCGCATATGCATTCAGTCAAAAGCTGTTATATGTCAACGTTTATCAGTTTATTATGCCCATATATATATATAATCCATATTTGTTTTTATTACTTTGTTTGAAATTATTATATTAACTGTCACGATTCTGTATAACATGAGGCATACGTTATCAGTTATTCTTTACATAAGAGGACATGCTGAAGGTGGAACTAAGTACATTATGATTTATACACTTGCTTTCGTTGGCCTTGGTGGCGGCACCAAGCGTGTTCTTCACGCTACAGGACGGATCACGATCAAGTACTCAACCAGATCCGTCCTGTACATCAAATATATCACAGTCAAACCCACTAGTCCATAATTATATCTAAGATAATCCAACCCAGCCACCCGACCCAGTCCAAACCCTGTCCACCCGACCCAGTCTGTCATTCCAAACACAGCCACCCGATCATGTTCCCGTTCCCCAGTGCTGTCAGCTGGCCGTCGTTACGTAAGGCGGACTCCCGACTATCGATTAGACGCAGCATCTACTCCACAGTGAATGTTAGCCCCACTATGTCAGCGTCACCCTCAGACACACAACAACAGTCGTACTGAGGTAGTCTCGTCCTACACAACAACAGTAGTAGGCCTATTGGTGTTAACACCCACAAGACAATCGTACTAAGGTAGTATCGAGATAATCCACAGATACGAGTCTGATAGTTCTGCTGAATGTCGTCACAGACTTCTTCACTCATATAATAGACGTCTATGTAGCAGTTGAGAAACAAGCTTCCTATAATTACGTTTTACGACAAACACAATGTCACATTTTCCGTAGGCAAACTAACCAATATGCTACGAAAATATTATATCAGCCGAGAAATGCCCTAAATGGACTATTTTCTGGTTGACTGATAAATATGCTATTAGCAGAAAAGTTGTATCTAAATATTTCACTATCTGAAGTTTTATTCTATAGCGTAAGAGATTTGTTATAATCCCTTGTCATCAATAAAGACATATAAAACACCCCAAAATATCCGAGCCATGTTCAACCAAACGTATCGCATTAGCATGTGTAGTTGGTGCTTAGTTATACTATACGTCAATAAATATACCGTTCTGCGTGAACTGTCCTTCAATTATGCATAGTCAATATCAATAACCAAACAAAGCTTGTATTTCATATAAAAATTTCTCGAGAAACTTTATAAATAGCCATTTTGTCGACATTATTTTGCGAACGTAGTACAGTACCAAGGCCAACATTTTAATGTTATTTACGGAACAGATGGAATGTCAAAGAAATCTATAGCTTACATATCATCAATCAGAAACAGATGCTGGCCATGCCGAGCGGATTAAAATATAACAACGACCTAGATACAGAGACATTTAATATGCTGTTGACAATGTAGTTAGTCTACCACTACAGACAGATCAGATAGTCTACCACTACAGACAGAACAGACATTCTACCACTACAGACAGATCAGATAGTCTACCACTACAGACAGAACAGATTGTCTACCACTACAGACAGAACAGCTAGTCTACCACTACAGACAGAACAGATAGCCTACCACTACAGACAGAACAGAACGTCTACCACTACAGACAAAACAGACAGTCTACCACTACAGACAGAACAGCTAGTCTACCACTACAGACAGAACAGATTGTCTACCACTACAGACAGATCAGATAGTCTACCACTACAGACAGAACAGCTAGTCTACCACTACAGACAGAACAGATTGTCTACCACTACAGACAGAACATATTGTCTACCACTACAGACAGAACAGCTAGTCTACCACTACAGACAGAACAGATTGTCTACCACTACAGACAGAACAGACCGTCTACCACAACAGACAGAACAGATAGTCTACCACTACGGACAGAACAGACAGTCTACCACTACAGACAGAACAGACCGTCTACCACTACAGACAGAACAAACAGTCTACTACTACAGACAGAACAGTTAATCTACCACTACAGACAGAACAGATAGTCTACCACTACAGACAGAACTACCACTACAGACAGAACAGCTAGTCTACCACTACAAGAGTTCAGCAAGTCTAACAAGTCTAACAAGTAGCACTACATACAGTGCACATAGTATACCAACACAGACTGCATACTAGCATATATAGCTGGAAATGCCCAACATATTCTTGTGTATGCCTGTGCGTGCACATGTACCTGTGCGTGTGTGCGTGTGGGTATGTGCACCGGGTGTGTGGAGGAAGGGAGGGGGGGGGTGGCTGGTAGTCTGGAGAAGGTATGGGGAGATAGACTATGTTTCAATAAACATAGTAGCATAACTTGGAGAGTCTGATCAATAGTCTCGGACGATTACGTCTGTCCGTCACGACACGGCGGACTGTGAGCTAACTGGGGTTACGTGAGTTCTCGTGGTAGACGTGGGATGGGCAGGGCAGTCCAGCAGAGCAGACCTAGGGTGGTGCTGGGTCTAGGGCCTGGGTGTGGAACTACACGCCGAACTAATCTGACAGCGTCCCGGGAGAGTGAGGTGTGTTCTGCTGAGAGAGAGTCTAGAGTCTGGGGTGATGCGGGGTGACGATGGTGAGGGGCTGGAGGTTGTGGGTGAAACAGGAGAGGGTACGGGTGTTACGAGGGTCAGGACATCAGAAGATTGGATATTCCATAAATGTCAGTGGATCGAGGTAAACCTGTAGTAGGGTCTCGCTGAGGTCAGGGTTGAAGGTATTGGTTCCAATGCTATTATGTCACTTGAAAAATGCAGCAGTTTTCAGAGTGTTAGACAACATAATAAGGATTTACACAAAATGATAAGGATTCAAAAGTCCTTTGTTTGAGTTAGTATAGTAGTAGTCGTAGTAGTAGTAGTTATTGTTATTGTTAATGTTGTTGTTGTTGTTGATGATGATGACGGTGTGATGGTGATGGTAGTGGCAATGATGATTATGATGATTATTACTATTATGGTACTGCTACTGTTAATGATGATGATGATGATGATAATAGTGATGATGATGATGATGATGATGATGATGATGATACTGGTGGTGATAGTGGTGGTGGTAGTAATGATGGTGCTGATGGTGGTGGTAGTAATGATGGTGCTGATGGTGGTGGTGGTGGTGGTAGTGTTGATGGTAGAGGTGGTGGTGTTGGCTTTGGTGCTGTCTAGTCTGTAGGTTAACGACTATTTGAAGCAAGTTGAATGCGTGAGTCGTTGTCTCAGGGCTAGCTATAGGCAGGAGCTCAGTCTGTTGTCCCAGGGCTAGCTATAGGCAGGAGCTCAGTATGTTTTCCCAGGGCTAGCTATAGGCAGGAGCTCAGTCTGTTGTCCCAGGGCTAGCTATAGGCAGGAGCTCAGTCTGTTGTCCCAGGGCTAACTATAGGCAGGAGTTCAGTCTGTTGGCGGGAAAGAATAACTACAAAGAACACTCAACCATTTGTTGAAATTACCTTAGAGCAAGACTGTAGTGCAATGTTGCAGAATGTAATTTATATTGATTGTACATGGAATTATTAAACTGAAACTAGACGAAGAATCGTCGGAGGACCATGAAAACTTCCGTCTACAGTGATGATGTCTGACCTGCACCGTGTGAGCGACACGACAACGGCTACTTCATACCCAGATCACGAGGAGAGACCGAGCACATGTCCCACACCAGAACGACTGTATATAAAGGCGGTATAGATATACGTGAGGGATGTATAGATGTACGAGAGGGAGGTATAGAAGTATAGTCGGTAGAGCGTTGGACTCGCAATCTAGCAACTCGTGTTCGAATCCAGACAGATACGTGAGATAGATGTACGTGAGGGAGGTATAGATACGTGAGGGAGGTATAGATGTGGTGGATGTTGACATGTATGCCATTGGTCATCATATGAAACCTTCGCCAGTGGCTTAATAAAACCTCTGACTGTCTTTAAAGGAAGCATTGGATATGTGACTCAGAGAACTGTCTTTGTAATTGGAGGGTAGTCAGGCTGTATATATGGCTGTGGCGTATTGCCATCATCACTGTAGACCTGTATACACCATTAGCATTGTATTGGAGCGTAGTCAGGCTGTATATATGGCTGTACATATTGCCAACATCACTGTAGACCTGTATACATCATTAGCATTGTATTGGAGCGTAGTCAGGCTGTATATATGGCTGTGGCGTATTGCCAACATCACTGTAGACCTGTATACATCATTAGCATTTTATACATGTACTGGTGTTAAGTTGCTAGATGAGAAAGTACAATGTGTGATACAGCTCTATTGACATGCAGATGTGTGTGGAAGGATTCTTATTGCAGCTCTCTAACTGCTCTAGATCCATCGAAATGTGTTTCCAGATCTACATGCCGTAACCATGGTAACATGGCGACACTACCGATACCGACAGGAAATGGAATGCGGATGTCAGCTGTTGATGTTGATCTGGATGATAAAGTTTGACATACCTGACCTGTTAGATGGTATGATTGTCATGACACTGGGTTAAATGATATGTTGGCCATGACACTAGGTTCGATGGTATGTTAGCCAAAACACTGGATCACGTTCAAAGCAGATATGGTGTCAACAGCAATTGGATTTTCACGAAGTGATGAATTAATAGAAGATTGGAAGTGACCGCCTGTTGAATTAATTCCTTAGATATTCATGGCACTACCCAACCTACTCACGATACAGATGTATGCATGACAAACACATGCTAGCAAACTACTCACGATACAGATGTATACACGACAAACACATGCTAGCAAACTACTCACGATACAGATGTATACACGACAAACACATGCTAGTATTGCCAGTAACTCCGTAGTGTATGGTAACTGATAAGAACATATTTCTGTTTATTTATTATCCTAGTAAGCTGGTCAATGTTGATGTTGTTCCACGCCAAAACAATTGGCGACTATACTAAATATGTACATACTGCATGTTAACGCTAACGTAAAATGCTACTACATATGCTGGTAAAATATGGTCCACCTACGGAATCTAATACTTACCAACTATAGAGACATGGACCACCCACACTAAGGCACATACATGTAGGCCTACAGCATGAACACCCCTCGTCTGTTCTCAACGTGTAAGTGTTTATAGTAATGACTGATGCCTTTGGGTGTTGATACACAGACGATGGTCAAGCATTGCGTGAATAGGACACGATATTTACAGTGAGGAACACGACTACCGCCAGTGAAGATGTATTCTAGATGTATTCTAGATGTATTCTAGGTGTATTCTAGACGTTGGCTAGATGTATTCTAGATGTTGGCTAGCTGTACTCTAGATATATTCTATACTGTATATAGATATATTCTAGATATATGCAAGATGTATTCTAGGTGTATGCTAGCTGTATTATAGATGTATTCTATATAAATGTATTCTACTGATCCGAACATGTAAAAGTACATCTCAATGATGTCTGTGGATCATTATACACAGATAGTGGTATAATTACCTATGCTCATTAGGGAAACGAAAATATGCGCAGGTTTTTGGACTACCAACACTAACAAATGAATGACATAGACGAAACACTCTTCCCAGATAACTACTGCTGTGGTAGACGCTTGATGCCAGAAGGTCGAGGTATATACAATACAGCGGGATAATGATACATTATGATGGGATAGTAGGACTTTGAAACTAGACGGATGAAATATTACATGTGTGCAGCAGCAGCTGAATTACGATAATGACTATCCCCACTTGCGAATGCGGCCATTATATATTCCAAAATGGTTTCTTTAATAGAGTTTCTCAAACATGCTTTATGGCCAGTCTTTCAAATAATCTAAGTACTGCAGTTGTATATAGACTGTTGCAGGTTCAGTATTAGATCGAACTTCAAACGTCAATATTGCGACTTGACTTGCATATTATACGTATCGATTTAAGTGGTTTTTGTAGGAAATAAAACCGGATACGTCGCATGTGTAGCGCGAGCGAAAGAGGTCCGTATGTCCTGGACCGGTCTAGTGAGACTACTGTCTGCTGTGGCACTGAACTGGCATTAGTTTATTGGTGCGCTCCATGCCCGGGTCAACACGTGGATTACAATACTCAGGGGTGTCAGCCACTCAGGCGAGGAGCCCGGGGATTGGGCGTGTGGCCAGATGGACTACCCCACCTCCATACAGCCTGGCAACTCTCGTGTCGGGATCCGATGTCATTTATCCCGGCAGAGAGGAGAGACATATTGGCAGGCAATCCCCCAGGACCGATCTTGACGTCACTGCTCATATGATGTGAACAAATAATTGCATTGTGCGTTATCACTATCAACTAATTTAATGGTTTTACCGTCTATTCGATAATTTGGCAATTATATGTATTCCATTACTTACTACCTATCTCTTTACTGAGAGGTTAGTTCATGACTTACAACCTTGCACATCGTAAGCAAACCAAATACCATCTGCGGCTAATCTATTCTATGTATTACAAGTTAAGTTATTGCTTGTAATCTATCGCAGGACTTACAAATTAATTAGTTCTAACCTAATTCCACGAGTTAAAATCTCGCCAATAACCTGATGTATCTAATAAGCTATTTTCGGTCCCATGACGTACAACTGAAACTAGCCCGCCACGCTTTCTTTCTACGCTGAACGTGTCAACTTCTCTAATGCCAATTGGAACCAATCAACGACAACGTCGAGTGACGGAACTTCAAACTTAGGAAGCTGACAACGATAAAAAAAACCCACCAAAACACAACTTTTACAAAGTAATTCATTCACCTATTTTCTTTCTCGTACAATCAATCGTTGAAGTATTAGTATTGTGTTTGGAGGTACACCGCAGTAGCGCTACCTACACGCGTACAGAGACAAGGAAACGTTGGTAGGAGACTCATTTCCGAATAACTAACTAGTTCCTCACCGACAACCTTTCAGAGAGGAACTAGACAGACATGTCTCCAGACCTACTCTACATTGAACCTACTCTACACTGAACCTACTCTACACTGAACCTACTCTACACTGAACCTACTCTACCCTACACTGAACCTACTCTACACTGAACCTACTCTACACTGAACCTACTCTACACTGAACCTACTCTACACTGAACCTACTCTACACTGAACCTACTCTACACTGAACCT
>JAUTBQ010152808.1:0-13752 GCA_032361185.1 Lepetodrilus ovalis | reverse complement strand
GAGAGAGAGAGAGAGAGAGAAAGAGAGAGAGAAAGAGAGAGAGAGAGAGTGAGAGAGAGAGAGAGAGAGTATGAGAGAGAAATAGAGACAGAAACAACAACAAAATAAACCCATTAAAAAACTTAATTATTAATAAAAGGTCAATACTTAATGTGTCTTATATAGTTCACCAATATTCAAGATCATTGATTGTTACCATTGTAGCCCAATACTTGTATGACAAGTGTATTAGAACCTAGGGCACTATTTGGTACAAAGCGTTGGTGGGTACATTTACTGTCAGCTATAGTTGAAGATTGACCGAATTTGTACAAGGAGCTATTTGTAGAAGACAAAGCGTCAATGAAAATGTACGAGGTAATAATCAATGTATTGACCACGGCAATAATATGTATATATACAATTGCAATGACAAATGGGTTTCGATCTATTGGACAACACTAGGAACAACTGTGAATTTTGGGGAGAGGGAGGGAATGGGAGATGAAGGAGAGAGAGAGAGAGAGAGAGAGAGAGAGAGAGAGAGAGAGAGAGAGAGATAGACAAACACATAGTGGTGGAGAATGAAAAGAGGAAATTTATATGGGAGAGCAAGAGTTAGAGGGAGATACTTGTATATAGAAAGAAAAGGGATAGGTGAAGTATATTCGAGACTGAATACAATAGATGACAATTTGCTTTATTGCCAAGAAGATAACTCTGTTTTCATCTGAAAGATAACATTGTCATTTACAGAGAAGACAAATAACACAATTAACGAAATATATAGCATTTTAAGTAAATACCGAGGTAAAGAGGTTAAGAAAGTAATAGGCTAATAATAAACTAGAATAACGTTGCCGGTTTGTTGTCATTAATATTATGTACTAATTGGACAGCACTCGTTCGTAATTGTCATTACTGGTATTCGGTCAGTAAACGTTAGAATTTTGTATAACATTGCATTATCCTTGCGAGCGATCTTCCCTAATTTCAACTTAATAATAATAATAATAATAATAATAATAATAATAAATAATAATACAAAAAATAATAATACAAAATATATAATGATAATAATAATAATAATAATATTAATAATGTGTATATTTATCGTGCGCCAAATCCTTGTTCTAAAGGGTGCTCAAAGCGCTACTTTATTACTCCTGAGAAATCATGTACACTGCAATATTTCTGAATCATTTCCATTATTTTTCGGCTTGTCCGCATGCAATAGGCAAAAACCTGTAGTGCACGTAGCACGTATTGTTGTACTGACACTGACGGACCATGGATGACAAAGGCACTGCGACGGTGTAGGTTAGAGCTGGTCTAAACTCAATACTCGTGGCTCCGCAGACCAGTGACCTTCCACACCACTAAAATAAAACTGCACTTAGCAAACGTCGAATCCAAACTTGCATTTAACTGAAAGGTCATACCGGAAGTCCAGCCCTAAATATAATCTGACGTTAAATTAAAAACATGTCGTGCGCAATGGTTTGCGCCCGAAATATATATAGTACAACCCTTTCATGACTTGAAACGCAGATCATTCGTGTAATAACTCCTAGAAATGTGGGTCAGTATTCTCGAAATTTAATATGTACTAAGAATTTACCAAACTGGTTTTCTTGTTATGTTAATTTGTGAAGAGATCTTTTATCACTAAGAAGTTAAGAAGGTTCGAGAATAGGCCCTTGATGATACAGCTATGATACAGCCATGTACTCTCTCGAACAAGATCATGGGAAACTTCGACCAGTTAATATAGAGGTCATAGGCCTTAGGACATCCACCTACACCTACACCTACACCTACACCTACACACACACACACACACACACACACACACACACACACACACACACACACACTCAAATTTATATTCGTAGTTATTATCATATCTTAATCTGTAATAGTATATTTCTCCATTTCATGTCTGTCGTAAGCAGATGTAGCTATTCCTGTATTAATAGATTTACAATAAAATGCATATCTTTACAATGGGTTTTATTAGCATATCCGTAGACTTATTCCATGCATATTATCATCCGATAATACACGTTACCATCTTCTTTTGTTCGCCGAAATATAGTTTTGAGTAGACAAGAGCTTTTGACAAGTCGGGATACTATTGACACGTCGGGATACAATTAATAGTACTACCTGCTCTGAATGTAAACGTCTGGTAATAAGACAAATCCTGATCAATCGATACTACTTATGACTAATATCGGACACCAACTTGATCTTGAAGTACACCAGTCGCATTTTTACCGTCGCCCTTTGGACCGATAGTTAAGAACCCACACTGATTGGCAACGAACAGAATGTTTGCAAATATACTCAACAAAATAAATTAAGGGACGAAGGCTATTTTGTAGGGAAGCTTTCTTCCGAATTTCGGAATTCATCTTGAATAATCGGGCGCCATTCGTTTTCAAATGCGCCTACATGTTCTTGAATGCTTATCTGGAGCCTATTTAGACAGTTTGGCATTCTCAGTTGTTATTATGACATAAAAGCGTTAATTTATATGTAAAAAACTACTAGCCCTTAATTATTTTTTTGTGTATATTTTGGCACAAGGAATGACTACTTGTATCATTTCCTGATTGCACTCGGTTCACTTCCGGAACTGCAACCGGAAGTGCAACTAATGCCAAGGTGCTCTGGTTTGTACTGTTGATGTATACACTGTCCAGATTCGGTGGAAACACAACATTTCTTGCAAGTAGAGCATAGCTTTACGGACATGTTTTGACTACACATTTGATGAATCGTTTCCCGGCTCTAGTGCAAATAATATGTGTTTATGAATCGTCATCTGTTCCATGTTATGCCCGTTTGTACACGTACACTAGCATTAAATATCCATCCATAGTTTGTGTTTTGGTTTCTTGTTCCGAATTTTAACTTCAATCTGGTATATTGTAATAATTAAAAGTGTATCGATGCATGCCGAACAATTAGTGGATCTATTTTATTTTATTTTTCACTTTAATAAAAACAGTTCGTCGCCTATGAGCGTAAAGCAATAATTCAATCAATAAAAATAGATATTGGACATACTAGTGGTTATTTATTTTAGGATATATATATATATTATAGTACTAAAGTTACTGTAGTATTCACTATTTTTTATTGGGGTCTAGAGTCGCTTTCTGGAATCTTTCACTAATATTACGACTTGTCAGCTTAGGGCAGGAGGAAACCAGTAACATCCATCGCGTTGAATGTTTATTATTGACATACACAAAATGTAATATACTTTATAGCTATAACGCGTGGAGCCTTCCTACTTTACATGTGTTAGAGAACATCTTTTAAAATACGATAACTACGCATTTTCTTTAGATGTTTACGTATATGTATACCAAATCACGGCGCCAAGTATTTGATCCTGACCCACCCGGTTATGTAATACGATAACACATAACAGCTATATTACCATACATATTGAATATATGTAATTATACTGCAATATAATAATACTGTTATTCAATGCATGTATAGCCGTCCCGCTGGTCTAGCTGCATGTCACAACAAGTATCATCTTGCACAACATAATGGTCCTAGACGTACCGATATACACGCTGGGTAACGTGACAAGATGTGTCGGTATTTTTAGTCTGCAGCTGTACAGCGATAGCAAGTCTCTCGAGATTATTATTACCCGATTAACCCTCACACACGCCCGGAAGAACACGGTATACGCCAAGTAGAAAGAAAGCGACACTGGCGGTATATATAATTGAACATTAATAAGAGGAGATAACATGGGATTTTCCCCCCCCCTCCATTATTGATCAAAGAAATAGTTGCAACTGCAGGGTTGGTGTTTGATCACGGATGTCAATACTATGAACCAAGTCTCATACTCTATTACACAGGGCTGGTAACGACCTCAGAATACTTTTAATATTAGCCGAAAGGAACAGCTTGGATGAAGTGGTTCTTTAGGGTACAAGTGGCTACACTATCAAATTGATGACTAACCACTCGTTATACTTCTCGATACGTGTCGTGATTCTATTGACGAACCTTTGGGCAACACGGCATCTCCGAGCTTTGGCTTATTTATTGGAAATAATTGTGAATGATTTTAGTTCATATTTTTTTAAGAAACATATTAAAACAATCTTCCTTCAAGCAATTATGGATCAGATTCTGAAAATAATACACGTTTCGCATTATGCATTGTCCTGTAGTATTATCATCATTCAGATTTGGTCACGTGATAATCTGTAACTTAGGACAACTGCCATCTGACACGTAGGTCTATTTTTTTTCTCCAAATGATTTCCGAAGTCATGGAGGTGACTCTTTGAGTCTTCGGGGCGTTCTTCACCATATTTACCCCCTGCTCGCTTTCAAATGATCGTACTTAAAAATAATTGCACGATCGATGTACTATTAATTGGTACCTAACACGACCCTATTATCTTATTTGATTCTGGAAAGCCACCGACCTCCTCATAACAAGAATGGATAGAATGTTCATCGTCAATTTTATTTTCATTGGCCATGTCGTTGTCGTTCGTTAACACTTATTAAATTAAATCGTGATGATGACGTGCACAAAATGCTGGGTTGTTGAAGGCGATGTTGGAAAGTGTTACTGAGGTGCCATACACTCTTTCCAACCACCGATGACAACACTGACACATTTCTTGTTTGTTTTATAAACGCTATACGCTTTAGATAACGATTCACATAAAAAGTATGATACTAATTAGTCATGCAAGACAAACATGTACATGCACATATGCATGCATGTGCATATTTATCTTTATGCTATTTATCTGCGTCGAACATTAAAAAATAAAATTAAAAAAAAAAATTAAATTAAAATAACTGCATAGTCTAGTATTCCAATACAATCTTCTAAAATGATTACATAATCTAGCATTCACTGCACACGTATTTCTAAGATTATTTAAAATCTTCTAAAATTTGAACGTAATCTAGCATGCACAACAATTAACTATAGTATATACATTTTAACATACCGGTAGCTCAAATTAATAACAATGATCTATATGATTTTGGATAATGTTTATATTACTCGATTAAACTAGCATTGTAGTTCTAACATTGTAGTATTTAAATTGTTGAACAGCTCAAGTATCCATTTCGGTTATTACCCTTTAGTACACCTGTGTGGCAATAGTAGATATTTAACATGTCCAGCTGACGTTCAAACAGTTACGTGGAAGTACCAGCCGACCTTTCCCTTCGTGTTTACTGTTTTCAGAACATACACGAAACCGCAAAGTGAAAAATGTATCTTTGATGAAGTCAGTCACTTCCGTTTACTTGAAAACTCTTTCCAGGCCAACCTTGTTTACATACATGCGCAGTGATGCTTCCGTAAATTGCAAACAATTTGCACTGTAATATGGAAGAGTTTGTAGTAATTGTGCTTAGTGCCCTGCAGATGTAGTTTACGTACCGGTACTGTACGCTGGTATAAGCCTTGAGATAATTCAACGACTCGTGTATACAGTTGGTAGCCTAGTGCTCATACTTAGCATAATTTGAAGGAAACGAACGTATGCGACGACGACCCCAGTGTATTACAATGACATGCTACAACCGTAACTGTTTGCACGAGTTTCCCCCTAGATGTGTGCCAGGGGTACCGTGAAGTGATAACGTAATAAGTACCTCTGGGGTGCGAGGGGGGTATAGGTTGGCATGGGTTCATTGGTTATCTAATCAATTAGTATAGAGGAAGACTGGTGTATGCAATACGAGTTTATGAGGAAGCATGGCTTACACAACAGCATGACTACGTAAATGCATTCGTTGGTAAACTTAGCTATATTGCCTCAAATAATCGTCAGTAAAGAACAGGAAAACTCAGGTTTCAGAATCTACAAGCCTAATTGAAACCTACAGCGTCTTTCAAGTACAGCGTCTTGTTTTGATAACCTACAGTATAACGAAGATGGACGTTAGATGGTTACGGTAGTTATCTCACAGCGCTAACAGCTATGGACGTTTCTGGTGAATGTGAAATATTCCGGTAACTTTTATGTAAAGATTACAATCCGTCATTGCCATTGTAACCGGATTTTTTGATGATCGTGAATAAAAAAGAAACCAACACAACCAATAATTACATATTTCATAACGTCTGCATTTATTAGTTATTATGTACAATGCGTTACGTTAAGTATTTGAACTTAGATCTTAAATGTATTTTAGACACACTAATGAGAATGTAGATCGATAAAAGGCGCACAAATTAGCTGATGCATCGTGATGCAATATCTTTAATTCCAGTGTCAGCAATATAGTTTTATGATATTTAATTAGTTATTAAAAGTGGTAATTTGTCGGCTCTATACAGTACAATTCAAGTTTTGTTTACCCAGCATTGATCGTTACGTCTAGAACACAATGCAGAAGCATGTTAATTGATATCAGATACATACACAAAAGAAATATCGTGAAATAATTGGTTCCAGTTGTTTGTATTCAGCGGCCATCCTCACGTAATTATACCACTGATAACCAAACCAAAGTGCTTCGGCGAACAAATTGGACCCCCCGATCAGGCTCTCGGGAATTGGGAAATCATAGATGTGGTTCTCAGATATGGAAGTCAGATAACATAAGACACCTACTGATTGATCCGTTTGGTCGTAACACTTTCCAACAGTGTCCATTTGGAGATACGACTATTACTGACTTAACTACCAACCCTGGGGGACGCCTATAGCGTCGTGGCGGACCCGCAAGGGGGAAACTTCCGCGTCCAATGTCAATAGGAAACACTATTTGCTAGGCCGGAGGCAGAACCTTGAGTAGGAAGCTATGCTTACAATAGGCTTATTTCAATCCATGAAATAAAATTATTTTTCTGGAAGTTCCAGGTAGGGCGTGAAATGGGCATACTGCTATATCATTCCCTTAGCGATGGATAATGAATCTGTGATTGTCTAGAGCCATAGGTTTGCTTTGTTGCAAGGAAAACAATAGGTTATTGTATGCACGGCACGTGCAGGTTACACGCCCAAATGGCTGTCTGGTCTAATAACTGACCATGTCACGATGCAATCATTTCCGATACAGGTATTCGCTGATTTTCTTATATATTTCCGAGGTTGTCCCAGTATTTGGCTTTTTCACACTGTCAAAGTTTATTTGATAGTGTTGACCAAGGAATTGTCAAAGTAACTGTTTTCATGGAATGAAGCACCGTCCTATATTTCCTCCAGTTTTTAAAATCATCATTGCATTCAGACAACCATCGTCTTTGTCTATTACTTCGACGTGTCTGGCTCAACATGGCTTGTACATCTGAATTTGCCATACAACATCCTCGTGATAATTTAATAATGTGGTCATTCAGGTTTTCAAATAAGATTTTAGTCGTTTGTGAAATAAAATTTGATAATAATGGTAATTTGATAATGTTGATAAATCGTATTTCATTTTCCCGTAATTGTAGGCACTATACAAAGTCGTAGCTACAATTAAAGGTGGACTCGAAAGACGGGTCGATCGATTTTAACGATGCATCGAATTGCATCGTGTGAGCGTACACGCGATGCTATTCATAATTCCAGTAGACGTATTGCAACGACCGAGATCGCATGACTAGAACAAATTCTACTCGTACGACCAATCGAATGCGAATCGACTATTTCTGAGCAGCTGAGTCTGATAAGTAACCAGTGATAATGTAATGTCCATAACCGTGTCATACAGAATCATGCCTAGCTTGAGGAATACATTTAGCACACTGGTCTCTGTTACATACGTTACAGCCCAATTTTAGGAATTACAATCAATCGTAGATACACCTATTCTTGGCAACAAGGTTCAGGCCCCGTTTCACGAAGGTGTCCTAACTATTTAGGAGCTCTTAACTTTATGACCCAGTTTCAGTTTGATGTCGATTTGTGAAGGAATGAGTCTTATGACGTCATCGTGAAACGTTTGTTGCCAGGTGATGACTGTTTAGGAGCTCCTAAATAGTTAGGACACCTTCGTGAAACGGGGGCCAGGTTTGTAACTAGTCAACGCCACAACTGTATGTCATTTTGAATCATACTTAGCTTGAGAATTAACAAGTAGTAAAGAAACGTTAGGTACAGGTAATTAACCCGTCCGTAGTCATTACAATCAACTATTTCTGGCAATGGCTGCCATGTTATAACCAGTCTGTGAGTCATTCTGAATCATGCTTTTTACTTGAGAAATAAAAAGCAGTCTGGAACTCGACTAAAAGGTTATAAATCCAATTGCTGGAAGGAAAATACTGTAGCTAAAACTGTTCTGAACAACAGGTGCCATGGTTTTAAACGGTTATCGCCACAGCAGTGTTTCATGTTGAATTATTATATCTTTAGCTTGAATACCAAGAAGCAGTTGGATCTGAATCATGCTTAGATTGAGAAATAAAATAAAAAAATAGTTGGATCTCGGTTACAAAAATCAACTGCTTGTCGCCACAGCAGTGTTTCATATTGAATCATCGTGAGCTTGAATACCAAGAAGGAGTTGGACCTGAATCATGCTTAGCTTAAGAAAGAAAAAAAAAGTAGTTGGATCTCGGCTACAACAATCAACTGTAGCTAAAGGTGTTCGGAGCAACGGGTGCCATGCTTGTAAACCAGTGTTCGCCGCCACAACTGTGTGCCATGGTGACTCATACCCAACTTGTGAGATGAGAGGCCTTATTGCCCTGTAGCCAGTCATCTCCTGACATCCAGGACTGAGTGGCATGTCTCCAGCCCATATGTGATGAAGTGGAACCAATGGTGCGAGAGAGAGAGTAGGGACATCCACAGGTTGAAGTACGCCGAGGCAAATGAAACCGAAACATAAATTGTCTATTTATTACTTGAACCGTGGGATTGCGACATTCCCTGAGCTAATGAAGCGCACAGGGTTACATTGGTAGATGTTCTGACATATTCACGGCAAGTCCCGTATAGATGTAGTTCTGTCGTGGTTTTCGCATTTCTCTTTCATGATGTGTCTCTATGGTCAGAACAGTCCCAAGTAGGGGCAATTTTATCTAGCTTGACATATTTTACCAAGCAATGTAATTTCATCCGTATAGCCAGCTAAACCGTATACAGTGGACCTCCGTTTATCCAGACTTTATGAAACAAAATATATTGTCAGACGCCCGCATCAAACAGCAGCTCATAATTCGAAAACAAGAGACGAAGCCATGTGGATCGTACAGATAGCTATCTTGTTTTATCTGTTATACTTCATATGAATATTTACCAAATATGTGAATCGTACAGCTATCTATTTTGTTTTATCTATGGACATGCATCTTATGGACCTTAGGGACATTGGATATCGGCCATCTTACACTCGTTCTGACGTTCACCAGCCGTCAATCAGAAGGCCTTCGAAGCATCCCTGCACACATATTATATTATAAGAAAAAAAGCCTTGGTTGACATCCTAATTTCTGAAAATAAAAATCTACATTCATCGATGTTTCTCGTAACCAAAAAAACACGTCTAGTTTCTGTTCGGGAAAAACATGAATTGAGACCTCGTCGGTCGCATTTAATTCATGACGCATTTATGTCTAAAGTCAGGATGTCGCATTAAATTAGTAATGCATTAATTTCATGATTTACAGTACTGACCCCATTCACGTTTATATAGATTATATAGACTCAGAGAACCGTTAAACTTGAGCACTCTCTCTTACGCTACCCGGTTATGACTAGCTAGCGTTCAATATCGGCCGGAAAGTATATTAACTGCTTGTCATAATGTAGCTGGCTATATAAACAGACGAAGGGTTAAATGGCAAAATTAATCAATCTATGCATTGTCTGATTGCAAGAATAATTGAACAGGTCCCCTATAAATGGAACCAGGAATATCTATAGTTAATATTGTTATCAGTTATGCATTCTTTCGAGTGCAGACTAGATAGGATCGAACACTTTATCAATGTCTGCAGTATATGCATCATTAAAATCTTCGTATTGACTGCAGTTTTCGTCTCAAGTATTGCAAATCGATGCATTGTATCTCTCAATAGTGTGCAATATTTGACGAAACATTAAATCATTGCATCTGGGCGTAGGCAGAATAACCGGTGTAATTATGAAAAGCGACAATTACTTGTAAAAACATAGACTATAAGACAGATGATTTAAGACACGTTCGTGGTAAGATTTCATACGATATGTGGGCCAATACAGATGCATCAACGTAATGTTTATGTATGTATACGGTACATGTTTCATAGAAATAGCGACATGTGTTTGCACGCTGAAATAGCGCATTGAGTTAAACGCCCATGCAAACGTGCACGTCAAGTTTTTACGTACCGATATTTATCTCATTACTATCCCGTAGGGTCTTCTAGAACCAAAGAATCAAACCTTCCATGCCACTCGATTTATACGAGACAGTATTGCTCGCGTATTTACGTACCAAACATACCAACGGAGGGATAGTTGTTTTCGCTTCTGAGGCATCGATCATTCAATTAAACGTCGAGTCGTTCTATCAGTCCAGAATTGCATTGGTACATCATGAAATGTGTAAACGAGACTCTGCTATTAATATGACCCATATAATGGCGAGTGATGCTTCCTTTAGGTATATTCCTGGAATTGGCTTATCTCAACCCATCCGCCATAAAGACAATGAGTGCCATGGTGTGTATGGAAATATCGAATTGTTGAATAAATTTAATTACGTACGCTTGAATACTATAGGAAATGGCATGCCTACAAATACAGAATATGTAAAGAAGTGTCCGTAGTTTTGTATGTAACGCAATGCCCGGCTTACTTCTAGGTTTATACATCAATGCCTCATAAAGGAGAAGAAAAAAGTGTTCGATATTTTGGAAATGGTTTATTTTCCATTAACACTGTGACATTAACTGAAAGCAAGTCGGCTATTTTAATGCAACCATGTAAATATAAATAATTAACAAACTAAACGGTTAGTTCACGTGTTCATCGTGTTGATTCTGGCAAATGCTATTCTCCATGTTAATCCTATAATGTGCATCCTAATGTTAATGATAATAGTATGCTTGATTTGTATTATTGTCAGTGCCTCTGTACGGTAATAATATAGGTAGTGACGTTTCGTTGTGTTACAATAATAATAGAACAGGATGGTGGCAAGCGTAATTTTACAGAGAATTATATATAATTACAAATAATGCAATGTTCAACTTGGATTAACTTGAGATTGTGTGGGATAGGTTAGAGGTGTATCTACGGTATTGGTCTGTGATGACTTTATATTATACGTTAAAACAAGGATGCACATGTACAGCTCGAAGACGTTGGAAACGACTGTTATCGTGTTGTGCCAACCTATAGTTTAATAAAAGCATACTATCAGAGATGATCGACCTAAGTAATGGACAAACCCTTTTCTATTTGAAAGTGAGTGAATTCTTGTTTTTCGCCATAGCGAGAATCTTTCTCCCATACATTACGATTCTATCTGAGACTACTTACGTTGGACCCGAAAGTTGTTGTTTACTATATAGTTAATGCACGTGTTCCCCAACACCCGATAGTTATCACTAATTCCATATTTTATATGAATAAATGTTACATAACACTAGTTACCTTGTCTTTGATGCACCAACTGATCTATGAAGGAAACATTTATTTCAGTCGTACCAATTTGAGTTATGTTCCCTTGCATTGATATAACGAAACAACTTAAAATACGACCACATTCAGGTTGTCGATTCACTCTATCGTTAGGTGGAAGTGGAATTGTGTCTATCATACACAGGTAGAAAGTCTTTTGGTAGTACATACCCTTGTACATGATTATGTGTACGTCAAGTGAATGTACTTAGCAAAACATTCATAGATATATATGATTGTAAGCCTTAAAACAAGCAATTTGCAGGTCTCCTTATGGGTGTACAATACACTGCACGTGGATACCTAGTTAAACATTAATAATAACAGCAGTATCTGGCAGAACACTACCTGTTAAGATTAGGGAGTAATTGAATTACGTTATCCACTTTGGATTTCCAATTATCAGTTACGCATCATAAATTTACGCCGTAAAAGGTCATGGTCTACGTAGACTGCCTAGTCTATAGTCCGGATCTACCCTGAAGGATTATAGCCACAATGACACTATACCAAAACGGTATCATGTTTTACGAGAGAAAACAGAGCATAATGGAATATAGCCGTTTTGCCGAGGTGCCAGTTTGGCGTTCAATCATCAAGAACTACTAGTATTATATCGGATCTATATAATCCTATAATTATGAAGGCTGGCTTTCAATACATTATCTCCCTTAGGTAACATGTGCAACAGTGTTTCTTTACTGTTTCTGAAACTATTGTCTGTCAGTTAAACTTTAGTGCCGGTCAGTATGTGTTTGAGATATAGCGTTGGTTAAAGGTAAACAATCACATATTTCACTATATTTGGGTAATAAATGCAAACTACATTTATTTTTTATATTTTATATCGCAAACATTCATTTAGTCGATCTAGCACAGCTATATGTTCCAAGGTCCATGTAATACGAGCTACGTTCCCTTTATTCATATTAAATATGAACTATTTTTTTTTATGTTTTATGCTAGTAACTATCGAGTGTAAATAACAACTTTTGTGTGGCAAATGAAACGTAAATAGTCTCAGATAGAAATTCGTTTGTCCATTATGTTTGAAATATGTGTTACGTGTATGGAGTAATATATCAGTCTAATCGAATTGAAAAAGTTCTATTGTTTGCTATAGGACTGTAAATATGATTTCAGTCTCCATTTCTGTTAGGTTTTGCTATGTGACGTAATGCATATTGTCGTAGAAAACATGGCTGATTTATCAACGCTCGATTAATCTTGACAATAAATCACCCACTGGTGACACTGATAGTGAGTTTTATTCCTTCTTATACAGCAGCGGAGTGAAAGAATTCTTAGACACATTAGGGAATTTGTCTTAATCATCAACGAACCGTAAACTTGTTCGCCTAATATATGGCCATTAAAATGTCATGTATTTATCTTGATATAAATTATCCCACGTGGGAGGGAAAATGGAAGCTGTGACGTCATCGACAATCACGCAGCCTCTCTGAGAGAGATTTCAATGGTTATTCAGATCGTGTTCTGTTCTGATGAGCAAGTGCCCGGTTCACCGTCTGAAAGTTCACCGTGAAATTACAACCCCGGATAATCTATGACAGGTTCAGCTCATCAACACGAGTGTAATTTCTCTATCAATCTAGTAACTCATTATTCCCCAATATATATCCCAAGATAATAGACACACTCTGCCCAATACTGGCGCTAAATTGGACAGACGGGCTAATTTCTGCTGGAGTGTGTGTCATGGATTTTGTTTTATCAATCACAGTTTGCAATCTGCTCATCTCGAACCCATACTACATGATCATTTCGTCCGCATCTATCAGCGCCTGTCTGAGGGAGCATGGCTCAGCCTTGGACCCCCAGACAGGTCCCCAGACAGGTCCGATGCAGTACAGGTAGTGTTTAAAAGTGCGTGTTTGGGCAAGTGCGAAGTTACTGGAATCATGGCATGTCTTTCACGAGTACCTGGTGCAATTACGTCATGGACAGTAACCAGTATTACTGTTCTAAAACATGACACAGACACGAAATACATACTTTAAAAGACACCACCCCCACCCCCCATATACACACACGCACGCGCAATAACGCTCTCTCTCTCTCTCTCTCTCTCTCTCTCTCTCTCTCACACACACACACACACACACACACACACACACACACACAC
>JAUTBQ010152797.1:0-13753 GCA_032361185.1 Lepetodrilus ovalis | reverse complement strand
GTAGCTCCTCAAACCATTATTCCATCATGTAGCTCCTCAAACCATTATTCCATCATGTAGCTCCTCAAACCATTATTCCATCATGTAGCTCCTCAAACCATTATTCCATCATGTAGCTCCTCAAACCATTATTGCATTGCCTGCCATGTTATTTCAGCATCGTAGGTCTGTACGTGTCGTTCATCCTCCTGATCGGTCGCATCCTTCGCCTGAGTACCACGGGCCTGTACCAGAGCATCATGTTCCTGCAGTACCCCTACGTGGACCGCATCCTCCAGCTGTGCCTCAACATCTACCTGGTCCGCGAGATGAAGGACTACGTCCTGGAGGAGGACCTGTTCGCCAAGCTCCTCTTCTTCTACCGCTCGCCGGAGACGGCCATCAAGTGGACCCGCAAGCCCAACAAGAAGAATGATTAGAGTCGCCCCGTCGGCGGCGGCGGCTGTTTGTGTATATATCTGTGCCATCAGTATCAGCCTGGGTTTACTTGCCAACTAGAAACGTACTCGTTGACACAAGCAGCTTTTTTTAATTAATCAACATAACGTGATTCAATAGTGCTCGTAAACAAGCTCCTTGTTAGTTTTTACCATTGCTAAATGCAAAATGGTATCGGCATAGATGGATGAAATATTCCTTCAGCAACATCGAGGAATATGTCATTCAATCGGTTATTTATTAGATTTAATTTTCATTCAACCATGATTTTATTTTTTTACTTCAGAAATTAATATTGTCGCATAAGGGTGAAATATTCCCATCAATCAAGTGCTAATAATTTGGTTTGTTTTCTTTCCAGAAAATTGAATGAGATCATTACTATTAGCATATTTCTTTTTATATATTAAAAAGGAAAATGACTTAGATTCGTTCATGGACATAATATAATAGAAATAAGTTACATAAACAATGGCTGCATGTGTCAGTGGGTACTATAATGTCATGTGTCACTGATGAGCTTTGTGTATATTCATAACCGTGTCACAATATCTGCACTATTGGATAAATACATGTGATATCAGTTTTTGGATGCACTGAAATGGCATAAGTTTATCATTTTATGTGTTTGTGGTTGTCGCGATGCTGGTGCATACGACAAGATGTGATGTGGATTGTAAAACATTTCTGAGATTACCCGATTCCTAGTACTGTATTTTAATAGGCTGGCTGGGTCCATTTTGTCTGTGCCTTCACTCTTTCCATGCTGAAGCCAATCCAGCAGGGAGCTAGTTTAAAGGGTTAATCCACAACAATGGCTGTTCTTTATAAAGGAAACATCTAGAATATGATTTTTTTTTTGCAACTGGATCCTAAAGCTGTTTTATGCAGGTAGAACTCCAAGATCTCAGATTGATACTCATTGTTTGTTCTCTCTGTGTCTTGGAATGTCTTATCCGCTTATTCCAACAAGAATTACATCTGTCCATACCGTACTCACTCTAATAATGCAGTAAAACACTCAAATAGTTCAAACAGGTACATTGGTTAATCGCGGAAATTTCATTTTTAATTCCAAATCTTAAAAATATCAATTTTTTTAAATCGTAATCTTTTTAATTAATCGAACAGCTACAAATTTGGTTACATTATCCTGTTTGCATTATTAGAAGAATTATTATGGTAGAGACTACGATCCGTGGAAGGATTTTACAAGAAGCTCAAATTATATCACGGCGACAAGAGAAATATTTTACCAATACTCAATTGTACAAAAACCACATTGTTTCATATTTATGATGCTGAATTTAATGTCTTTTTCTTTTTGTACAATACTATGCTACATGTTCATATGTGTGGTTGATTGTGGTGA
Source organism: Lepetodrilus ovalis (assembly GCA_032361185.1). Classification (NCBI taxonomy): domain Eukaryota; kingdom Metazoa; phylum Mollusca; class Gastropoda; order Lepetellida; family Lepetodrilidae; genus Lepetodrilus; species Lepetodrilus ovalis. The sequence continues at coordinate 11,943 of JAUTBQ010152797.1, read as the reverse complement.
CTCATGTAGTAGGATTTCCCTTCATTGATAAAATACATTGTAATTGTTGGTGCTTTGTGAATGGGATATACCTGCTAAGGGAGGTAATCCCCAATTATTAGGTTCACACGAGGTGAACAATTCTCCGGGAGGGTAAAATACTAGACGATTGTTGTTGTGTACTTAGATTAACAGCCTCTTTGTTTTAGTCTTTTACATGGTTTATTTGCAATTTTATTGTGTACCAAGAAGAGGAATTTACATGTACAGTGTACTAGCAAGAATAATGTGCTGTTTATAATTCAGATCGGAAAGAATGTTGAATATTTATCCACCAATTCACTTAATTCATGTCCATATATGGATGTACGTCCATCACTGTATCTTGTATATTAGACTACGGCACAGGGTAACCATTTTAAAAAAATATTTTACTAAACATTCTCCGCAGTGTCAGTGAATAATGGCGACAAATGCTATCTTCTCTTCTAGGATCATAGGCCTATACGTGTCGATGGTGCTGTTTCTCGGACGCTTTTTCAGAGTGACTTTTTTCACGGGTTCCTCCTATCGAATTCTGTTCGAGGAGCTTCCCTACGTTGACCGGGTGTTGAACCTGTGTCTGGACATCTACATGGTCCGCGAGAGCCGCGATTACCGCATGGAGGAAGAGCTCTTCGCCAAGCTCCTCTTTCTGTACCGATCTCCCGAGACGCTCATCAAGTGGAGCCATCGAAAACACAAGACGGAATAACAAGAAATAATTTACTAGTGTTTATTATTATTTTTTTTCATTGTTGTTGTTGAACTAAGGCTGATCACGAGACAGATGTTATGGAACAGGGCTTCGAATAATTTAAGAAAAAAATGTTATTTCCTATATCTATTTTATTATATTGATTATAGGGTATAACATTTTGTTGTACATTTCAAAGTCCTGTTGTTATAGGTGCATCTATATACAAGTGCATTTGACTGGTACTATTCTTTTGTTGCTTATGTATCGATAAATAATATTTATTTCATTTGTACATGTTTACATACAAATTATAGATATTTAGTGGACCTAAATTGAGAACAGTTTAATGAGGGAATTATACTTTCAGAGACTTATATTGAATTAGTTAGGCCATGGTAAATAATTATCTGATTCTGATTTGTTAATGATTATGTTCCAAAGAAAAATGAAAATAATCATATAGGTGATACTCTATGACATTAAACTTAACCCTCTCCATACTGAAGGCAACCAGGGATGCTTTAAAGAGCTCTTTTTGTGCCCAATCCAGTAGGGATGAGAATCAATTAATTTATTTATTTATGGCCTTATCAAATTCAAACTAGAACTCACTTGATTTCATCATGGTGCTTAAATGTATTGTTTATATTTCACGATTACGTATACCAATATTAATTGATGTCCACATGTTGAAAAGTGCTATGTGTAATATTAACAAGCTTTTGACATCTATTGAAACTAACAAGGTGGGATTCATTTTTTTTGGACAATGCTTTTGAAATGTATACATATTTATGCATGTTATTGATATATTGTATCAGTTTAATTTATACACATCATTTTCATCGTTCTACTAGTCATTATTACATCCATTCATCATTCATCAAAGCACATCATCTCATAAACCATGTCTATATTCATGCTTGTATTAATGAAATTTATTTTCTATAATTCTCTCTCAGGGGTGTACTATATATTTTCCTATACTTCCTCTGACGAGAGCTTTTTTCTGCTATACATCACTGAATACCGGTCGTATAACTTTTGCTATCTTTTGCATATGTGCTATTATAAATCCAGCTATTGATCGACTTGCTATTTGATAGCGATCGATCCTCTGTTCTGCTATGCACAAATAAACCAGTTAATGATTGCGGTGATATTATTTTCCATGTTTATCATGGAAAATACGTTACTAGTATTTTACGACGATTGTGTGTTTTTTTTCCCGTACATGCAGCTTTTTACCAGCTTATATGTATACGATGTGTGTATGTGTAAAATGTTCCAGGTGGTTGTCTATTGATTGTTTTCATACCGATAGCCACTACCGGTTAGTGTTGTATGTCCTGACCCCTGACCTTTGACCCCAGCTATAGGTCGAAGACCTGCAGAGCAGTTGAGACCACACCCCCTTTTTTTTTAAATTTAACAAGACAGGTTACATTAGTATTCATTAATTGATAATGTATTAATTTATTCATCCCCCACCCCCCAATGTGTCATTTACTTCAATTAGATATAGTATACATATTAGGGTAATTATTTTTCGAATGTTTTTAAATTATACAAAAGAAAATTATGAGATGCATTAAGACAAATTATTGATATCATATGGTAAAATAGTTATAGAAGTTTTTTTTTTTTTTCATATACATGTACCGAATTTTTACATGAATTCTTGCTCTACAAAAATCGATGATTAATGCGAGACTCGAATCAGTATTCATAGCGCCATCTATATCCATGTGTAATCTACCCGTATTGTGTACATACATAAATGTATGGTCAGTTGTAGATCGTGTAGCCTACGTATCTACACGATAATAACCATTGTAGATGGTGACAAACCACAAAAAGTCCTGCGATATTTGTGTATACCTGCTGATTAGAGCATTTATTTACAACTATACAGGATGCGTACATTTGGTGCTGGGTACAATTAAAGTTGAAATCCTGAGTGAATCTGTCAAAGAAAAGCTATTTATTATAGATGATAATTCAACAATTACGGTATATGCGTATGTTTTGATATGTAGTCTATGTATTGGCAAATTTATCGTTTGATAATTCCTCTTTTAATTTGGTAAGTTTACAATGAAATAAATATTTTCGACTATTTCACATACCTACTATATTTATCTAAGATTAATGCTAATATAAGGTTACTTATCAACAGAAACAATAAACTCTTCTGTCAACCCTATATCATGACGGAAACTCCCCTATTGTTGTCGCCCATATGTTCAATCACTCAGATGTTTGTTGTTTTAGTATGTATTTCTTAGCTGCTTGTTGTTTGTAGAGCTTTTCCTTTTGTCGACATTGTGCAATTTATTTGTTAAATTTGATTATTTCACTTTAATTCTGCAATTATTTGAAAGATCAAAAATGGATTCAAGGTGTATACAACAATAAAGGCATTAGATCAAAATTCCTAATTTCTGCTTAGTCCCGCATGCCTCATATAAATTCAACACCAGTTTAGTTATCTGGTTATGCACTACAACATCATTATGTTACCAAATTTGCATTTATTAATTCTTGAAATAATTTCAAAGTGTTAAGTCTTGTTTGGGAAAAAAATATTTTGTTGTTTTATTTGCCTTTTCTCCGGAATACTTTGTCGTGATAAATCCGTGTTCAGTTCGTTCTAGAGGGTGCAATATGTGTATTGTCAGCAATGACTTCTCCCTTGCTCAATCCACTGTGTGTAGGCTTGCAGTCTACAGCTTTTGGAGGTCTCCCTATAGGTAGGCAGACCTATGAGACTAGGCAGTCCTACCAACATAGGAAGGCAGCCAACCCAGCATAGGCGGGCAGCCATTCCAGCATAGTTAAGCTGTATGGATAATGCAGGGGAATGTAGAATAAAATCTTTGTAGCAAATTTTACCAGTGTTTTGTGTTCTGTTCCTTTAAGACTTCAGATCGGCCACATCACAAATATCATCCTCTAAGCGAGGATTTAATAATATTCAAAATATTCCGGACTGCGACATGGGCTGATGGAGAGATTTGTTACAAGAGTTTGCTGCTGCTTGGCATTCCATGCGTTAATACTGAGGTCCTAATATTGGTGGGATAAGGGTTAATACATTACAGGGCTCTTCTTCTACAATATACACATCACAAGATCACTTTTATACTTTGGAGAGTTAAAACCCAAACAAACTCGCATTCATACAGTTGGCCATCTGGCAATGATGGCTACAGAATTTTTCATTCCAATGTGGTCATGATGGGATGCAATGTCTGCTTGTTTCTTAGAGCCGCTTTCAAGATCCTTTCACTTATATAACAACTTGTCGGTTTAGGGCAGGAGGAAACTCGCAAAATCTGTAACACTGAATGTTGCAGTAAGCCTGTGAACACCTGCTTGTATGATGTATGCTTGCAAGGATGATAACTGCATTGCCACATTAGACAGCGCATCCTATCACGATCGTGTCAGAAAGGTAACTTTAGCGAACATTGATGCTGGGCTCCCAGTATGGGATTTGAACCCAGGGCCTTTGGTTCGTAAGTCCAAATGTTCTACCATTGCACTACCACTCACCTATGAAATGCAGTTATCATCCTACAGTATGTTATTTACTACAGTATGTTATTTACTACAGTATGTTATTTACTACAGTATGTTCCTTAGTAAACTTGACAGTCTCCAAGTCACCCATGAGAAAAGAAATCAACCAATTATTTGTATATTCAAAGAAGTCTTTATTTTCTCAGCCATACGAAAATGTCAACAATTCCTAAGTTCGTAAGTTTCAACATTAGACTACAATTGCACTGGCATTTTTCATTAAATGTTTACAGGGTCTTTGTTAATTTGATTGCGGTGAAAGTTTGTTCAATTGGTTTGAAATTAAATGCAACAATACAATATCTTATCTATCTCTTACTCTTCTAATAAGACCACTATGTGAATACCAAATATTGTGATCTTTTCTATATTGGACAGCAAGTTGCCAGGTGAAGAGTTGATTATAAACATATGTACACATGATATACACTGCAATATATACACAGGTATTGTAGTACTCCAAACACGTACAGTATTTACAAAACTGGAAAATAAAACCAAAATAATACAGCTCTTTTAATTACAGGAAATAATGTCATAAATCTTTTAGAGGCAAAGGTTTTTATTAGTTGCCCCATTTTTAGGTGAAACATTGCTTTGTATTATTGAAAAGCTGTAAAAATTAAATAGATTCTATTTGTAAGATTTATCAAGGCAAATGGGTAAAATAATATAGAAATTGCCATCTTTGCATGACAATTAGAACATTTTCATGTATATGGTTAGAAAAACAGTGTGAATAGAAATGGACATACTAGTCCATGTTAATTCATGATGGGGATGAAATATTAATAACGATGGACGAATGATGAAATGTATATAATAATCACTCTATAAAACTTACAATAATAGTATAATATTGTACCAACAAATATGATGTACCAACTGCCTAGAATCTTTTAAATATTTCCAATTTTGTGGTATTTCAAACATTAAAATACAGCAAAGTTAATGACATAATGTCGTTCTTATACATGGGACATCTCGGACATCATCATAAATATTGTTTTGGTCAAATATCACAATTATTCAAAAGGGCTGAAAATATTTACCAGGAATTTTATTGACAATGGATGATTATAATGCTATTTTAAAATAAGAAAAAATTACATCAGTCTTCGTTTGAGGCAGTTAATACATCAAGTAGAGCACATATATCAGCAAAACATTTACTTCCGCTATCTACTAACATATATCGTACAAATACATGCATATCACAATTTCCTGATATACATCAAAGTTGTTGAATAACTTGTGTATTTTCTAAAATTAGGATTCACTCTTTTAAATTATTTACAAACTAATAAGTACGTTACATGTACATGGTTTTCAATAACATTTATTCAGTAATCAAATTATGGTAGGTTTTCATATATATTATTATAATGCAAATTTTACATTCAACTTTGGTTTTTCCCAATTTGTAATATGGTATTCAAAATGAAAATATATTCCAACTCAGAATATTTCATACCGGTAAGTATTAAATTTGTAATACAATCTAATAAAATTATGTTCTCAAGTATACAACTAAAAGGAAAACTCATTTATGTTGGAACAATAATATAACATAATTCAAACAAAATAAAAATGTTAAAGCTCATAAATTATTGATACATATACAAGTTATTCATGGACGTTCAAGATTATGACTGCATCAAGACAGTTCCATATGGCACTGATATGACATGTGATGACACAATGCCATGATGACATGGTGCCAATGACGACATATTGTGACACAAGTTCCTGCATATCGGTATATTCAAGGACATCTAGACATTTCAACACTCATGTAAATACAACATTCACCAGGATTCGATCAATTCCGCAATGCTTGTAACCTGAAAAAAGAAAAGAAAAAATACATATAATTTAGATCACATATATATTTCAACTATTTAATAAAAAAAATCATAACTTTTTTATGCTTTATTGTTTTGACACTTACAGATTTCCAGAAATTTGCACAAATCTAAAACTTTGAAATGTTGGGACTGCAATTTTAAACTTCTCTGCTGTAGAGCATAAAACTACGATTGCAGTCGGGAGAGTTCAAAATAAAAAAAATTACATTTGATGCACCATCTACCACTACACTATCACCCGTCACCCCAAGGACTAAAGGTCAGCTATGACTAAAGGTCAGCTATGACTGGAGGTCAGCTAGGACTGGAGGTCAGCTATGACTGGAGGTCAGCTATGACTGGCGTACCGTCTTGAGAGGTCATCCTCCTTGGTGTGCTCGGTGGAGGCGGCAGACTTGATGGAGGTGGATGGGGCGTTGAGGTCCGCCATCTGGTCCATCATCTCCAGCCCGCTCTCCTCCGCCACCTGGTGGATCAGCGCCTGCACCTGGTCCTCCGGCGTCGACAGCGTCATCGCGTTGCCCATCGCGTTCTCCAGCGTCTGACCGGCGCAAATACACGTAATATAGTCGCAATATAACAAACAAACAAAATACTAGTAATTCTTATAGCAACCTTTTCCCAACGTCAATTATTTGAAACTTGCATACAGGAGTGTACAGTGAGGGTCAGCCATTTTGAATTCGGAATCGATTGCAGAAGGCATTGCGGAATTGATTGAATCCTGGTGAATGTGGACTGATTATTATTCTTGGTAAATATTAATCTTATGGAATATTGTGCACTGTGTACGATAAAATGTCAACAGTGACGCTGAAATTGCCAAAAATTCTATTTATATAGATTGTCACAATATGCTGACAGGTCATTAATTAACAATTAATCTGCTTTACTTTTGGGAATAATAGCAAGAAATAGAAAAGCAACTACATATATATGCACCATACGTGCATAGCTGACTAGCTACAAGTAGGATGGATGATGCAGTAAAATATTACATAAAGGGGAGATAACTCCCATGAAATCTCTACTTACCGAGCTCCTGACATCAAGATCTTCAAATTGCTTTTCAAATTTCCCCATTATCTGTTCCACCTATAAATACATGCATTTTGTGTGAGATACTTGTCACTGTCATCTATTATAAGCATGTGACAGAAAATGTAATAATAATAACGTAACAATACTAGTTTTAATGGCTAAACTAACCTTCTGCAAGTCCATAGATGCCATGGCTTTGTCCAATGCTTTCGACACACCTGCGATGTTCTTGGTTACCTAACAACAGACACACGATATGTACTTTACAGACCTGGTTATCGTTTCTCAAAGCTCTCGTATCTAATACAAGACTATGAGCACTCTCGTAGTGATCTCTGGGATCCAACATTTAAGGGAGCTTTGAAAAAAAATGAATTCATATTTTATTATATTACAAATGGTATTCCTGTGGATCAATGACATTCAGAATTAAACTCGACTAAACAGCATTACAATTCGACATTCACATCACCAGACAACCCTCACAGAACAAACACTCAGATTTTATATTTCAGGTTATAATTACAGTGTCCCCTCGATATAATGCTGGTACAGGTAAATAATAAAAATGGGATCCACATCTGACCCAGCCTTATATCTGAATCCGCTGTGTATCGAACCGTGTTATATCGAGGGGACACTGTATACTGCAACATATATTTTGTGTATCCCACAGTATGACAAACAATGGTCATGACGAAGTGTGGACCATTGTGATGACATTATTGTACTCATGTGAACTTGACTTTTCTACAAGGAAGAGAAGTGATGTTGACTCATTTAAACATGTTATATTAATTCAAATTCATTATATTATTATGTGAAATATAAACAATAACCCACTCGGTACGAGAGATTACAGATTACAGATTATCTTTCCCTCGTGAAATTAATTTCACTCAGGAAAGATAATCTGTAACCTCTCACATCTCGTGGGTTATTGTTTATGTCTCGTGTCAGTATTTAACCTGTTTCATTGTCAAGGCGGTTTGTACACGTGCTGCTACAGCATCGATTCGAGCAGCAAATCGGAGATAGTTGAGGCCCTCGTTCTTCTTCCGAATGGCATTCTCCGCATATATTTTAGCGCCTTCCACATTCCGTTGTGTTAGAGCCTGAAAGTGAAGCGTGATAGCCAGGACTTATTTCCACAGTACGACTGTAGTGCTACGAGAGTTGTAACTCAATATTACGTACAAGAGGTTACAACTGTTATCGCGTTACGATCGCTCTAAAATCGTCGCAAATGCAGCGATGTTAAACTTCATAATCACGATTGCTCTATGGAATGGGACCTAATTTTCCAGACAAACCAAAAAAATACATGTTTTGCAGACCAATAATAAAGAACTGTAGTTACTAACTCCCAATACAGTGTATATTTTATCTAAATTTCCTAACTATCCATCTTTACATACACCTTTACTTTTGAATGAAAAATATGGATTTTAATTCCAACTGATTTTACAACTACATGTACATCAAACCTACCTTTTTAACTTTATTCTGCTGGATTTTCTGATCCTTCTCCGCCTTTTTAGCTAACCTCTCTAGTTGCTTGGTTGTGAACTAAAACAAATAAAAATATTAATGAATTAAATGTTAACATATTGAAGAGCAAATCATTAAATTATGCTCATATATAATTGACACTGATCACGACCAGAACCAATTAAGTTTATTAGGATACATGGGTGCGTTTCACGAAAGGGGTGTATATTTTCACTGGACATAAATTACACAGATTTGCTTGTATTACGTCATTTACGTTGATTGTATTACATCATTTACGTCCCGCGTAAATATACACCCCTTTTGTTAAATGCGCCCCTGATGAAATTGGACTTTAGTTATTATCAGTGATTATGTTGAAAATTCCATTCCATTCATTTGTTGTGTAATAGCTAATGATAAAACACAACATTGAGATAATACTTACTCGAAGCTGAAATATCATATCTGAAAATGGATAGAAAATCTATTAAAAACAATTCAACAATTACAATAACAACACCAAAAATGAAAAATTACATGTATAAATAATAAAATTAAACTAAATCTGACTGTGAATACTGTATAAAAAAATTAACAAAACTGAAGCAATTCATTGTTTATAACCAAATTCAAATAATTCATCATAAATTATATGAGTTCATGTAAAACAATTATTAAATAGAAAATATAATAGATCTTCATAAAACAAACAATTCAGATAGATGTACAATGTAAATGGAGACTATTTAATCAAAGTAGGAATTATTTTACTACTTTAAAATTTTATGTGTTTGTTAAACTTCAATGTTAAACCATGACCATGTCACAGGGTCAAACTACATGACCCATTTTCGCCGATTACCAAGACTTACTCATGCATGACTGACCGCAAACAATAATCCTAGTGTCCTGTTGACCATACTGACCCATGGTCAAAGGGGGAGGGGCATGCTAAATTCTCCACTGGCGAGGAGATCCCCCTATTGCATAACATTTCCTGTGACAAACCCCAAACCCCTAAGTCTAGTACATCGCCTGTTTGTCACAGTGTACCCTACATACAGCTCTGTGTTAGGTGAAGTCAACGAAACATTCTAAAGAGTCAAGGAAATACAGCTGACATGAATGGTAAGTAGATCAAAATTAAAGACAATACTTTTTTACTCAATTTATAAAGCTGTAATAGTTTACTAATTATATATGGTAAGACTTCTTCCTGGCAAGATATGAATACAAATTTTAATAAGAAGACTATCATAGGCAAGAAAGTAAAATAATATAATACGAGTCTGTTTATATAGTTGGACAAGATGGACATTACTTAGTTATTCGGTTCCGTCGGGCCCACGACGAAGGCCAGGGGCCGAAATATTGGGAATTATAACCAGAGATTTCAATTTTAATACATATATGATTACAGACAGCTTGTAAATCAAGAATATGCGTTAAGATATTATGTTCTACAAACATTGTGGAGCATTATTAATGTTGAGATGCACGGCTGGTTAAAATGTGATGGATAAATTGCAGCGTAGTCTTAGTGGTACTAGTTTGGTTCTATGTTATATAGTGATCATATTTGCAGGAATGAACTTTCCCAATACATACACTTGCACACATTGCTCGTATTGGGCATTGCATAGTGGCGAATTGCATATGCGTGTGTTCTTTAGGATTTTTGACAAGATGTCGTTTTGCAAAAAGTTAGTACACCGTCATATCGTTGCATGCACGGCTCTCAAATAGGTTTTGACTCGACATTTGATTCAGCATACATGAAAATGACAAGACATGCGCTGTAACAACAACACCCGGCTTCATACTACCTACTCATGGACGAACATTAACCTTTACAGCAGCAAGTTAATAGGCGGAATGAAGGGAATTTAAAGAAAAAATGGTAACGTGATAGCTGTCTATTTAACTTCATACATCACATGTCATGCAATGAAATCTGCTTCGTTTCCATTTCTGTAGTTCACAATGCGCGACTGGGAACAATTTGTTACAATGAGTTTGTTTCATGATAATACGACGGAGATTATGTTCTTGGTGATGGTGCTTTTATTGCAATCTCAACGCACGACAAACGCATCCACAGGGATTACGTAAATAACAAAAGCATCTGTTGTTTGAATAACAATTAGTTAGTGTTCTAAGTAGCGATCACACGTGATCAGGACTATTTATGCGTCCCATATATCGATTAGTAAATGCATCTTCATCCGAGTTTTTCTAGGGATTTTTTTTTAATGATAATTAATGTGTGTTTCAAATAACGCATCACTTGACACTAATGCACAAATGTAGTAAATTGGAATATTTCAAGAGTAATTTCTGCCAATAAATGAGACGTCACATGAATACTGCAAGGAAGTGTATTGATTATACACAACGTAACTGACAGTAGCAGACTAATTTACATCATTAGTATAACTATTATCACAGTTTCCGTAGCACGTGTTGCCTTAGTTTGCATATGCTTGCCCGCCCTACGAGTAATATTCTTTGAAACAAAATAACACTTTACATTGTTTTGTATAATCTACGTTCTCTGCCCTTATTTATTGAGATGTATGTTCGTGTTGGTGCATTCTGCTGAATATGTAATTTGATTTTCCAATATGCAACTGTTATCGCTCTGGAACATCCAGAATAATTTCTCATTTTTCAGTTCCATATAGCAATCCATGACAGACAGAAATTACGTCAATCAGTGGAACCTCTTATATGAGCCAGAAATTATCACGATGTAATTGTTTGACTATAAAGACGTCTTAGCTAATGTCGATTTAATGACGTTATGATTCCCGTATTCGATAGTTGGTGAAAGGACATGCTAGTCGATAAATCGTAATCAATACTTGTAATGTGTGAGGAAGTGGACTTCAAGTAGGAGAGCATGGGTTTATCAACAGGATGCTATTGAATCAGTGAGTGGTGATTCCGTGGTGTTTGTAGGGGTAAGGAGGTTCTACGACTCTGTTTAAAAAAAGCCTTTTGTTAGTCAGCCAAATTGTAATTAACTAGATTTAAAGAGGCAAGATCATACTTGCATAGGGAATAATGGCTACTGTCAGGATTATTGCATATTATGGAAGAACCATCTTTCCCAGATTGTTGTTGTCATTGGGAAATGTACTTATTTCTTATCCAAAGACACTTACTCCCTATTCAATTACTGCTACAACTACTGCTTGAATTGTGCCGCGTCTACTACACTGTATTGATACCACA